>CAUYON010189359.1:0-18245 GCA_963573935.1 Arctocebus calabarensis | reverse complement strand
TTGAAATATGGAAAAATGCAGAAGGAGACTTTACCTCTCTCACGTTTACATGGATGGAGCTGGAACATATTCTTCTTAGCAAAGTATCTCAAGAATGGAAGAAAAAGTATCCAATGTACTCAGCCCTACTATGAAGCTAATGTACAGCTGTCATATGAAGGATATAACCCAATCATAGCATAAGAATATGGGGAAAGTGGCGAGGGAGGGGCGGGGAGGAGAAGGATGGGTGGAGGGAGGGTAAATGGTGGGGCCACACCTATGGTGCATCTTAGAAGAGTACAGGTGAAACTTACTAAATGCAGAACACAATTATCTTTATACAATAACTAAGAAAATGCCATGACAGGTATGTTAAACAGTTTGATGAAAAAATTTCAGATTGTATATGAAACCAGCACATTGTACTCCTTGATTGCACTAATATACACAACTATGATTTAATAAATAAAAAAAAAAAGAGAGGAAAGACCCAAAATGTAGAATTGCATGGGTAAAGAGGAATTTGAAGAAACCC
Source organism: Arctocebus calabarensis (assembly GCA_963573935.1). Taxonomy (NCBI): domain Eukaryota; kingdom Metazoa; phylum Chordata; class Mammalia; order Primates; family Lorisidae; genus Arctocebus; species Arctocebus calabarensis. The sequence continues at coordinate 17,728 of CAUYON010189359.1, read as the reverse complement.
TATAACTCCCTGCTTTTACCTGCCAAGTTTACTTTTAGAGAATTCTGAGACATCCCAAGGTTTCAGAAATACCCTGAATAGCAAACCCCTGCCTCAAATACTTAAGAAAGCAGAGACAGGGCAGAGCCTGTGACTCAAGGAGTAGGGTGCCGGCCCCATATACTGGGGGTGGTGGGTTCAAGGCTGGCCCTGGCCAAAACTGAAAAGAAAAAAAAGCACAGACATCCTATTGGTACTACTGGGCAAAAATTTAGTCACCAAACTATACATCCACATATGTACAATACTTCAACACAGTAGTAAGCATATGGTAAAGAACTCTTTCTAGACATAATCTACATATTTGGCAAAATAATCCATAACTTAATCATAAGCCTGTAAGAAAAGGAAAAATGCGTTTTAATAAAGTGAATACCAATTATTATTTGGCCAACTTTCTGGAATGAAGTAAAACAAATTCTTAGATGTATATATGTAATAATAATTACATTTTGTCTCTTTTGCTTTTTACAATTTAATAAAAAATAATCTGAATATAGATTCTCTATTTACTACAAGTCAGATATGTTTAATAATTTTCTAAGAAGAGTTTGATTACTGTGAAAAAGTAGTATAAAGAAACTGGGAGAGTGTTGGCAATCACACAGAAAGGCACTGAAACCCTGCCACAGTATCTGTGCCACATGGTAGACACAATTGTTTGTGTCTAATAGTCTTCATTCATTTTCTGCTTCTATAACAAAATATCACATAATAGGTAATTTTTAAAGAAGAGATTATTTTAATCATGGTTCTGGAGCCGGGGAGTCCAAGAGCCTGGCACTGGCATCTGACAAGTATCATCTTATGTTAGAAGGAATCACATGGCCAGAGAGAAAATGAGACTGAAGTTATCCATTTGTCAAGAATTCACTCAAGATAACAACTCACTCCAAGGGTAATGCATTAATCTTTTCATGAGGGTGGAGCCCTCATGACCTAATCTCCTCTTAAGGTCCCTGTCTCTGAATACTATACAATGACAACTCAATTTCCAAAATACAAACTTTTGGGGGATACATTCAAAGCATAATGCTACTTAACAACTATTCCTAAAATCCCTCTTGCAAATAAAAATCCAATTTGTTCCCCATTATGTCGGTGAAACTATTCTTCTGGAGAGTTTGAGCTCCTCCCTAAACAATGAAGAGAATCTTGACAAATCATTTGGTAATAACCATTCTCATTGCCAATAATTGGATAAGGCATAGGCATATGATATAATGCTGGGCAAAGAAAATGAGTGGATGGAATATGAATCACTTTAATTCAAACTAAAACACATACACATAAAAGCTTAGAGAAACATAAGCCAAGCATCTACCCTCTAGGCTTCTTGAAGGTGGACATGCAGCTTGAAACTTCCATATTCATTTTGCAATCATGAGGATAAATGCCAATGTAATTTTATAGACGTTGAGCAGGTCTTTGATGGTAATGAATCACGAAAACCACTAACTCTGGACATATTTGTGTCCAAGCTTTTGAGAAACACAACCATCAAGAAACATAAAATCCACACAGATGGAAACAAATGAAGCCCTCTCAGCATCACTGATCAGCTGAGCAAGTGAAAACTTCCATGGACGGATCAGAAAGGACACTGTACATTGTGTTTCTTGGAAGTGCAATAATGGATCATAACAGAGTCTGTCTCAAAACTTTTGTAGTGACCCGAGTACTGTATCCTGGAAAATGGTTTTAAAGAAATAAATGTGGCTTTTATCGTTTAAGCCCACCTTAGTTTGTTATTCTATTACCACAACAAAGAGCATCTGAACTAATTTAGACACAGACACTCCTGGCAGTTTGAATCTCTTCTTTCCAAGACTCGTTTCTCTCCTCTGACTTGAGGCACATCTTAATTTGATATCTGAAAATTAAATTTGTGAATTCATCCTACACATGTGCTACAAACCGCATTGTTGAATACCTTTCCAGTCACCTTGGAAGTTCCCCCCTTGGGAAGCTATTTACCTATGCCAGCACCTAATCCATCTCATGAACAATTTTGGACTCCTTTTCTGGAATGGACACCTGAGCTATTGTCCTTTTACCCTTGATGACCTGAATGTCACCAAAATATCTTCCTTTCAACATTTCCTTTATCTTCAGGTAAAGAAAAAAGTCAGTGAGAGCCAGATCAGGTGAGTAGGGAGGGTGTTCCAATACAGTTATTTGTGTTCTGGCTAACTACTCCCTCACAGACAGGGCTGAGTTAATGTCACATGTAACTTTTTCATGCAGATTTTTACCATTTTTGAATAGTTTCATAAATCGTTTGTCCACTTGGCCCAAATTCATAACGAACAATCCCTCTATTATCAGAAAAAGCTCCCAACATGGTTTTGACTCTGGATTTGGATTGATGAAACTTTTCTTCTGGGGAGAATAGGCTGATTTTCACTGTGCATGCTGAAGCTTTCTTTCAAGCTTGTATTAGACACCCATGCTCATCTCGGACTCATGAAGCATTTACACTGTCAAACAAATCTTTGCCTCTTGTATTTTAGGCTGTTGCATGACCATTACATTTTTACTTTCAGATTTTACCTACTTTCTGGTTAGAGGGAGTTTCCAATGTGTTTTTCAGATGAACTGTTACTGATTACATGCAATTCCACATTCACAATACTACTTTATTCATGCAGTCATTCAAAAATTGCTTATTTTCTAGGTACCATCATGGGTACTAGACATAATACAGCGATTGGCAACAACAAAAATAAAATGTAGTTCTGTTCATATGGAGCTTGTATTAGAAAGTGGAAAGTGTTAGGTGGCGCCTGTGTCTCAAAGGAGTAGGGCGCCGGCTCCATATACCAGAGGTGATGGGTTCAAACCCAGCCCTGGCCAAAAAAATAAATAAAAATAAAATAAAATGATGGACTTTAAAAAAAAAAAAGAAAGTGGAAAGTGGAAAAGTTAAGCATTAAGCAAACTGATGAAAAACATAGCTAAATAAAATAATGATAAGGTAATACCAGTGCAATGACAAAAAATTAAGGACAAAATGATAGAGAAAAGCAGAGACTTTCCTATAGATCACATGGTCAAGGAACTCCTCTATGAAATAGTAACATTTGGTAGAGACATAAATAATGTGACAATTAAAAAACATTAATGTCCCTATGTTTCCCTCAGGATAAAATCAGAACCCTACATTCTTGGAAAGGCTCTTTAAGACCTGTTTGTTGATTAATTCCCTAGTTTCATCTCTTCCACTAGTTAATATAATGAAGAGAATTTTTAAAAAGAATTCCTTGTACAGATAAACATTTTCCATTAGCAACCCTACTGTATGCCTTATATTTATAGAGTTAAAGCCATTTTAAAACATAGACACTCACACATTCTATTTATGTTTTTCTATAGTGAAAACTCACAAAGTGCTATATCCAATAGCAACTTCTAACTCTGATATTTAAAGTTATCTTTCATACAAAAACATTTTACTTTTTGATCCTTTTATATATATAATTCATAAATTGATATGCTTTTTCTTGATAATCAAATTCACTTAAGTGGTTAAATTAGGACAGATTATGTTAAAATTCAATTTTTTTCTTTCTCATATTTCATAAAACAATTATAAAACATATTTTAACATTTAAAAATACCAAAATAGAGTTGTAATCTTTTAGAACAAATAATGATAAAAATAACACTGATTTTAAAAAGAAAACCTCATAGGTAGGAACCATGAAAAATTCATCAATGTATTCTAAAAGGAAATTTAATCTCTGTAATATCAATTAGGTGAAATAACTTAATGTGTCCTCCTAGACAGGGTCTTAAAAATCAATGAAATTAAACAAAATGTTTCCGGATATCAAAGTTAATTCTATTCACCTCTTAGACATATGTGTTCATAATTATTTGAGACAAAGATAGCAAGGATAAAATGATTGTACTTGAATCACATATGTCCTCTTCTGGCAAAGCAAGATCAAGGCAGGAAATACCAAACATTTTCAACAGCATTTTCTTAAATTATACAAGTGATATGCTAGTAATGGCACAAACAGCAGGAGGATGACTTTTAACCACCATGTCAGCATTAAGCCAGGCCTGAAATAAGCAGAGATGACTTAATACAGGTCAAACAAGATGTAAACAACAGGGGGTCTATGTGACATTCAAATTGTACAGTCACAGGTAGAGTCAGTATAAAAACATTTGAGCTACAGTACTTGTGTAATGATGGGGAAAAGGTATAATAGCAATTGCAGCAAATGGTAAAATAGTTTAATAATATGCATTCTACAAAAAATGTCTTTGCTGGTTATCACAAAGAAAACCAGCTTTGAAATTCTAGTTTGGAAATTAGAGCACAGATGTTTGAAGTTCATTTGTGCTGAGAGTGGGGAGTGGTGGCTGTAGATCTTTATGTGTGGAATGAAAAGTTGTCCCTGAGTTTACTAGTTCTTGGATGGGAGAGAAAGGCAGCTTCTCAGAGCTGAGCAGGATTCACTGTGAGTCTCCACCCCCTCCCACTTACACACACGCACGCACACACACGTACACACACCCAAAGATACGGCCAACCTTATCTGGACTCTGACCCTGACAAGGGAAGTTAGTGGGACCCAAAGACATCAAAGAGCAATGGGGAGTATGTGCGTATGTGGAAACTATTCATTCCTCAGACAACTCTGGAGGATTTTTATTTGCAAACTCTCCCTTAATGGTGGTTGGCATGGCAAGGGCTGTGTAAGAACAGCTGCATTACACCACATGGTCACATCAACAACTTCCATAAATTAATGGATAATTGGGAATAACTAGAATAATTTGATGATTAATTTTGCTGTAACTGAAGTCACTCTTTAAGCACTTGTTAAATGTCTAATCTATTCTGTTTTGATAAAAAAAGCATTATAATTTTATTATATGTTGATTTATATATTAATTTATATTCCAGTACTGACCATGAAATATTTTAAATATTATTCATAAATCTAATTATGAGTGCTTAAAATCAGACCTAGTTCTGCTGTGAATTTCTAAGGCATAGGGAAAAATAAAATGGCGGGAAATTTGTCACAACTACTGTGTGTAAATCTGACAACTTTTCCAATAATCTTGAAATAATTATGTTATAAGTGAAGTATATTCTTTTATTGTACAAAAAGTTTCCATAGAACTAGTTTCTACTTAGTGTCATAGTAATACCATTTACTTATCTTTACAAAATGATAAGATTTAGTATTAGTATGTTTACTGACATCAACAGCACTGATAAAAATACCTTTGACAGAACAGTAGAAATCAACAGATCTTACTTTTTTTAGATTCTGGGAAAGATATGAAAACGTACAATAAATTATGAAGGCAATTTGTCACCAGCTTTGCCTTTGTTTAGTCTTCCTTGCTTTTATATTGTGTATTTTTGTTCTTTATTATTTTTGGTTTATTAGATTTTCAAAACTGAGAAAAACAAGAAAATAAATAGATATAGCTATAACCAGGTCTCTTATCTAGAGAGTTTCAGAACGGGATGTTACTTGCATTTATCTCCCCTTCCATTTCTGTCTTAACCTCAAAGTTTCATATTAGTGTGGGCTCAAGGGAGAGGTCAACTCTTGATTGAATACCTTTCTGAAATGGGTTGTTCTAGGGTCATCCATTCTTCAAGCATTTCTGGAAAATTTCCTCTTCTCTGATGCATGAGGTATTGCTCTCTTTTTTATAATCATAGTCAGGGTACCACATTTTGTCCCACAGTATGTATATGTTGACTCTCCTGTACTAATTTCTTACTGCACCAAGGTGGCTTCCAGCCTCCCTTATCCCATGACTAGGACGGGTTATTTGATCAATGCCCAAATAAGACTATTTCATTCCTTTTTTTTCTGGAGCACTTAAATTGTTAAGCATGATTAATTGTTAATGTTTAGCCCACTACTTCAGTGAAGTCAATTTTTGTTATGTGGCATTCCGTGTACTAATCATTTTATATGTATCAACTCATACTAGTATTATCCAGTGAAGTAGTGATTATAACAGATGAAGAAACTGAGGAGAAAATAAAGTACTAGCCCAAGATCACATAACTAAGTAGTGGACATGACTAGCTTTCTCAGAAACAGTGATATTAATCTGACACTGATCCAGGGCAGTTTCACAGGGCGCATCTATTTTTGTTTGTATTATATCCCAATGTACAGCAAAGAGTATGCATTTAACTAGCAGTCAATAAACACTCTTGAATAACTAATGATTATATTGTAACACTTTTTTAGGATAAATACAGTCACCATTATTCCTTAAATACTTTGTGCTCCTAAGGAAAACCTAGAGGAGCATTCTAGAAAAAAAATGAAAAATAAAGAATCAGAGATACACTGCCAGGAATTGTACCTCCCTTCTATTCATCATTAGTCCTGTGGTCATGTACAGTTTGCTGATGTTATTTGTCTAAATGTCCCATATACTGCGTGGACAGGAAGATGTAAATAGAACTTACCATACTAAGCTGTAAAGAGAATAATTGTGTATATACAGGACATATAGTTTGTTCTCAACTGATATTAAATATTATTTTTATAATAATAATTTGTTATTATTGTTATATTTCATTGTTATAATTTGTTTGTGCTACATTGCTTGAACAAAATATTCAGAGTAATCCCCTTTATTCATGGGGATATGTTCCAAGAGCTCCAGTGAGCCCCAAACAATAACTAATGAAATAAAACAATTATAACAATAGATTGTTCTAAAAGTTATATCTATGTGCTCTCTTAAAATAGCTTTTTGTAGTTAACTCAATTGTATTTCTATTTGGGGGGTAACTGAAATTGAAGAAAGCACAACTGAAATAAAGGGTCTACTGTACTTAGAACTGTCTTTTGGAACTTGATGTAATCCTTTGTTCATTTAATCTACAGATATTTATTAAGCATTAATTATAGCTGTAGGCATTTTAGTTGTTACAGAGATCCCAGAGGAAGAAAAGCAGCCAAAGAAGAAAGAAATACAGTATAATGCAAAATTAATGTGAATATTCATTCCAAAATCAAATATATACAAGACCAGAATTTCATAGTATGTGGCTGGATACTTTCTGGACAGCCCATGTATACCCTGAAATTCTGGTCTTGTATATATTTGATTGTACATAGGACAATGTCGGCTCAGTCCCCTTCAAAGTAGGCACTTTGGGGTCTCACACAGTTCTCCCAGCATCTCTTTGGCTGTTCAAAATACTCTGTGAGAGCCTGTGTCAGAATCGCTATCAGCTGTCTTGCCCTACACTAAAGACTCTCATCCAGAATCTGAAGTCTTTTCCATGCCAATGGTTATTTTAGCTTTAGGAAAAGCCAGAAGTCACAGGGTGCCAAATTTGGGTGGTAGGGGGATGGTCAGCTGGATGACTTGATGTTTCCCCAAAACTCTCTGCAGGGATGAGATGCATGGGCGGGCACACTGTTAGGATGGAGTGCCAATCTCCGGCGGTCACAGCTGCAGTTGGTTTGGGTGCCACTGACCAGGGCAGCAACATCATCACACCTGCACGTGCCTTCCAGCCCACTCTCCTCGGGTGCCAGGCCACAGCTTTGTGCTACGGACCTTTCCATTTTATTAACAATGACTAGATACTTAACCGGATAGACCTAGATCCTGCATTTACAAACAATAGAGTCCTACTTAACCATGAGAAGGAACGAAAACATGTTTGTCTGAAGCAACTTGGATGAAAGTGGAGATCATTATCCTAAGGGAAAGATTTCAGAAATGGAAAAATGGATACCAGGTTCTCGCCTATCAGTGAAGCGAAGGAGGCTATATATGTCATCAAGAACTGCAAGGTGCACTGGAAACCAAGAAGAGAGAGACGGGAAAAGGACTGAGGGATAAAAATCTACATATTGAGTACAATGTACACTATTCTGGTGACGGTTACACTGATAAATCTAACTTTAGCATGATACAATTCACTGATAAAACAAAAAGCACTTGTACTTTAAATTTTTAGAAATTAAAACACACACACACACACACATGAGATAAAATAAAACTCTGTAAAAAAAAAAAAAAGAGAGAGCCAGATCACTGAGGTCTTGTGATTCATATAAGTATTCTTGACATTCATTTCAAATGCTCTGGACACTTCCATAGGATGCTAAGTCAGGGAGAAACCTGTGAACCCTTCACCACCCCGGCTCCCGTCTTAATACAGGATTACTCTCATTAACAGAGCAAGAAACAAGCCCCTTCTTTATAAATTAAGTACATCTACATTCTTTGGGTCATCTATTTCCTTTTTCTTAAAAAGTGAAATTTGAGGACAGCTCCTATGGCTCAAGGAGTAGGGCACAGGCCACATACACTGGAGGTGGAGGGTTCAAGCCCAGCCCCGGCCAACCAAAACTGCAAAAAAAAAAAGTGAAATTTGAAAAAATATATGCATTTTCAAACAACTGCCTGAAAGTTGTTCACATGCCCATGTTTCTTTTTTCCTGCACATTCCAAACCTCTTGTTACCACGTGCGTCAACCAGGGACCTCAGCCACTTCTCCTTCCCAAATGATCAGCTTCTCAACAGCCAACTCCCCACGCGCATCACCAACCCTCTCTGACTGCACTGCAGATCCAGGTGAGGGACCCGATGTCCCCACGAGCCTCACCAACCCGCTTTCTCTGACTGCACTGCAGATCTGGGCGTGCCCTGTTTTCTGGTTACTCCTCCATTTAACTCTAGTGTTTCAGTGACTTCTCTTTCCTCTTTGATTCTCCCGCTGAAAACTCAGCTATTTTCTTGATTTAGCTTACAGAGCAATTCTGCCTTGCTCCAAAAATCTACTGAAAAACTTCCATATCAATATCCATTATTTCACTTAGCAAAGAGCAACTTTCAAGCACTGATGCCCTAAAAATTAGTGGAAGTGATAGATCATAACTATATATACATATAGAGATATATACACAACACAGATCTGATCCTCTGTTTAATCAACATAGCTATGCTGTACGACGTGTAAAACGCTAAATTATCTACCTGTTATTAGAATGGCCTCTATTTTGTCATGCTAATTAGTTGGAATGTTAAATTTATACTAGCTTTGTATTTCAGCTTGAAGAGAGTCAAAGGCAATTAATCATTTTGTAAACCCTCAGAACACCTTAATGTTCATAAATATTTGTGAGAAGGGAGTTGTTTAAGCTACTACAGCAGAAATGCTAAAAGTAGTTGCAAGGATTAAACACTGACAGCTAGACAAATATTACTCTGAAATAGCCTTTGGCTATAATGGACTAATTAGTTTGATTACACTCTTTTAAATAGTTTCTTTTAGACCAATTTTTATGGATTACAGATACTGTTAAAACACTTCAAGTAAAACTTTTTTTTTCTTAAGTTTCAAGAAGTGTTTCATCACATTAGTAATAACCTTAGAACAGAAAAATATGCAGATTTCATCTGGGGAGTCATGAAAGGAAGACATAGAATTGACTACTGGCTATAAAGTAGATGCTCCATTAATTCAAACCACTATTATTTTTGATTCCCAGAGACAAAGAAACAATTATTTTGGAAACATCAAATTTTGAAATTTCCTCAATCTTCACAGTAATGGCAGAAATAAGAGAGTCATTTCCCGGGACAAGCCTGGAGCACAGGTAAAGTATAATCACGAACATTTTTATTTTTATCATTAACTGTAATATAGAGAGCATCTAAAACAGTAGTAAATGATTCTGAGAAATATTTCCCTTTGGAAAATAAAACATGCTCACACCTCTTCTATCATAAAACTAGCAAACAAAAACAAACCTTTATTAATCCCTTTCCTATAAATAGCACCCCAGCTCTTTCCTTGCATTGACCTCTAAGCTGTGTGATGGTGTGCCACATCCAAAGTCTATGTTCTTTCTTTCTTTCCGTCTCGATCTTCCCATTTACCCTTCAAATCATCACTACTGAAATCTTCCAAAGAATTCTAATGACAAACATGTTGCCAAATTCAACAGATAATTTGGTTCTTCATATTATTAATCTGACAATATTAGTATTAATTCACTTGGACCTGTAGAAAATCTTACCTTCCCTTGTTGTACCACTTCCTTCTGGTTGTTACCTTCTATCTGTAGTTTTTCTTTGTATTACAGTCCTTGAACTTTTTGTTTTTGTTGTGCTCAGTTTAAATGATCCTCTAAAAAAAGTAGTTTTTGATAAATGTTCTTGTTCTACAATTTCTCAAATTAAATGATTCAACTGCTACCCCTATTTATCCCAGACCCATTGGAAAGCAAGACTTCACACATCGTCCAACAGCATTCAAGTTCTTTAGAGACCCTCAGCCAGTTCCCAGAGTTAATTGCCAACATGATATTCACTCCTTTCCATCCTTCATCAAACCATAGAGAATTATTTTTTACAATTCAAATCACTTGTTCAAACTTTGACTTTCATGCTCTCAGGAAACATTTCAAACTCTGTACCTTTGTATCCAGTTCCCTTTTACCAATTCTACATTATTTTATTTCTATCCATTGTAAATCCTTAAAAAAAAATACATGAAATGTTTCCCTGTGTGTATAACATTATGCTTATGGCCTTCAGCTGAGCACCAACTTTGCCAGGTACCTTTTCAACAACTGGGCTTACAAAAAGAAATAAATCATAAATTATTTGGGGGTAGCTTTCAGTCTACTGGGGTGAGGATGCCGTCTGGAAAGATAATGACAACACAGAATGATAAATGTTTCTAATGATACAGAGATCTGCATATAAGAGGAAAACAATTTAAAGTTTCTGGGGCATGGAAAATTCCTAAGTGAATAAAATACATGTTGTAACACTTGCATAATTAAAAAGAAGGTGAAAATATAGTATTTAAGACTGGGGATAGTTTTTAAAATGTTTTCCAACTAATTGGCAATATAACTCTAGGCTTAACACAATCACTCACACTTTCATATGAAGAATAGATCATAACTATGGCCCAGGATAAAGGAGGAGGGAGATAGGAGGAGAGATGGAGAAGGGTGAGTGGTGGGATCACACCTATGATGCATATTGCCAGGGTACTTATCAGATCTATTCAGTATAGAGTATAAATGTCTTAGCACAATAATTAAGTAAATGAGGTGAGGGATATATTAACCTGTTCAATATAAGCATTCCAAATTGTATATGAAATCAGCACATTGCACCACGTAAATGCATTAATGTATACATGATCTACCTCTTTATAATTTAATAAAATAAAATAAAAAACATTTCCATGAGATACAACTTTCGTTTCAAGTTACTTTTTTAATACTACAGTTGGGTGTCTCATTTTCATCCAACTCTATGATACGTCTTCTCCCACTGAAATGTCTGCAGGGACTGATGCATATTAGGTATTTAATAAATATTGGTAATTAGCACAATCAATATAGGATTTCAATATTCAATCATGTCTCTTACTCTACCTAAATGTTAACAATATTAAAACTTTCACTTGAAATATGCAAAACTGTGTAACCAAAATATGTATCCCTGTAATGCTGTAAAATTAAAAAAAAGAATTTGAAAGTTAAGTGCACTGTAAAAAAAAAAGTATGACAAAAAGTAGTGTAAAAAAACTTGTCATACCATTCTGAAACAACTAAATAGAACCTAATACAATGTCACATTGACAGGAAATTTTTTGGATCTTGTATTTTTTTTAATTAGAGTAATGATAAGAGGTCTTTACCATTTTATATTGGTTCTTTTTGATTTTTTAAAGATCAGCACTATCCAATTATTATACTTCAGAGAACTTGAAAAAAATAGTACTTCAATTTATATGGAACCAGAAAAACCTGAATAGCAAAAACAGTTTTTAGAAATAAACACAATTCTGGAGGCATCGCATTGCCAGACTTCAGATTTATATGATAAAGCTATAGTGATCAAAACAGCATGGTACTGGCAGAAAATAGAATGTAGATCTATGGAATAGAATTGAGAATCTAGAGATGAACGTAGCCACGTATCATCATTTAATCTTTAATGAGCCTAACAAAAACATGCAATGGGGAAAAGAATCCTTATTTAACAAATGGTCCTGGGTTATCTACATGCAGAAGACTAAAACTGGACTCGCACTTCTCACCATTGACAAAAATTGATTCTCGTTGGATAAAAGATTTAAATGTAAGACACAAAACATAAAAATTCCACAAGAGAGTGTGGGGAAAACACTTGACAATATTGGTCTGGGAAAAAATCTTTATGCAGAAGAACATTCTAGCAACTGCGGCAACACCAAAAATAAATTACTGGTATTTGATCAAGCGAAACAGCTTTTGCACAGCTAAGAGTACCACGAACAAAGCAAACAAAGCCCTCAGAATGGGAGAAGATTTTTGTATGTTATGAATCTGACAAAGGCCTGATAACTAGAATCTACAGAGAACTCAAATTATACAATAAGAAAAGTATAAACAACTCTCTCTACAAGGGGACATGAGATTTGAACAGAAACTTAGACTAATGGCCAACACACACGTGAAAAAAATGCTCATCATCTTTAATCATCAGAGATATGCAAATCAAAAACACTGTAAGATATCACCTAACCCCAGCAAGGTTAGCCCACATCACAAAGTCCCAAAACAGATGCTGGCGTGGATATGGAGAAAAGGGAACAGTTCTACACTGCTGGTGGGATTGCAAACTAACACACCGTTTTGAAGAGAAGTATGGAGAATCCTCAAAGATCTAAAAGTAGACCTTCCTTTTGATCCTGCAATTATAAATCATTTTACCACAAAGACATTTGCACTAGAATGTTTACTGCAGCTCAATTCATAATTGCCAACTCGTGGAAGCAACCTAAATGCCCATGAAACCATTAATGGGACAGCAAACTGTGGTATAGGTGTACCAAGAAAATGGAATATTATGCAACTATTAAAAAGATGGAGACCTTACATCTTATACATTTACCTGGATGGAGCTGGAACACATTCTTCTTAGTAAAGTATCACAAGAATGGAAAAATAAATATCCAATGTACTCCACACTAATATGAAATCAATATATAAATGATTGCATGCTCATAAGAACAATAAAACACTAATATAGTGACGTTCCCGTGTAGAGGGAAGCAGGGTAGGAGGGAGGACGTTTGGCAGAAGGAGGGAGGGCATGAGGTGGGATCTCACCTAATTTGCTCATTGTGAGGGGTTATAACACCCACCCTGGGTGAGGGGCTCTTCTACAAATGGAACTTTACCTTGGAAGTGAGAACAATGTAACCTAAAAATCGTACCCTCATATTAATTTTTTATTTAATGTTAATTATAAAATATTTATTATTAATATAAAAATACCCCCCACACACACACAAGAAAAAAGAATTTTGGAGACCAGAAAAAACAATCAGGCAATAAGTTAAACATATATATGAGGTATATATAAATTGCACTTAATGCTTGAAACTAACTTCTGAGATAAGTTGAATTATTCGACTCAGTTAAGGTTTGCAGAGTTGAGAACTATTACTAAACAAGAGTAATAACTGATGGAGCTGAGACGCGAATCCTGGAAGTCTGGCTCTGAAACATGTGTTTTAAGCTATTCCTCCCTACATAGTTTGGTGGATGTAAAAGAATATTTGAAATAAAAAGATTTTTTTTCCTTCTAAAATTAAAGCATGTTAGTATCTTCTATATTCTCAATTATGTGAAAAATATTCAAGTAAACATATTTGCTTTGAAACATTAGAAGATTTGTTCTGGAATCAAAATGAATACTAGATTTATATAACAAAATTCTACAGGTGTATATATGTATGTTTGTGTGTGTATGTATATACACATATATGCACACACAGACACATAGGTGTATATACATGTATATGTATTTGCAAATATTTAGTTATAAATATCTATCTATAAAATCACAGTTATTCCATTTCTTTCTTAGGTAATGTTGTATAAGTATTAATATATGTTGTTTAACTTCTAAAAGATATACAGTTTGTGTTCCAGTTTTCCTCAGTAATTTACTACTGCATTTGCTATGAATTAAAAATGCCCCTTGTCATGTTTGACCTTGAGTTTTAAGTTAAAAAAAAAAAAGATATTTTAATAGATTGAACTTAAAAATTTACTGTATAAAAATATTCAACTTTTTCCCTTAGTCTTTGTAATTCACCTTCAAAAAACACTTCGATAATCTCTGATGGTGAAAGTGAACGTAGCTGTATTTATTTCTAACTTTCTTTCAAAGACCTGAACTGCTAGTCTCCTCTGGCCTAGATTTAATTAAACACAGGTATAATTTCTAATATCCCATCAAACTGGTTTAGCAATGTTATTTTCCTCTGGGGTAGTTTGATTTCTTTCTCTCTTTTTTGTTTGGCAGCTTGTGTCAAAAATTAATTCTGATTTTAAACAGATGGAATTTTCTCTTACCTACTGTCCTTAACTATCCAAAGACCTATGAAAAGAAGATGCAGCTAACACTTTCTTCTGATGATGCTTGCTTTAGAAATTTGAAACAAAGTTTCTTTCTGAGAAAATTATGCTCAGTCACTGTAACCTTTAGGTGAAAAGATTGGACTTCAAATATAGTGGGATTTTTTTTCCCATCTTTGTGAACAATAGATTATTCTCTTTTGTACTAAATTAATGTCTGAGGGAAGTGAATGTCAGAAATTTGGCCCACACAATATTCTATGTCCTTGTCAGTGTCCACCAGGTCTTTCTGGCAAAAAACAAAAAGGAATAGCAAGCTACTTTAAATAAAACCTACTGTCATGATCAAAGGGAAACACCAACACATTAATTTTACTGCTAAACTGTTAAATTATCATGGCAATATATGTACCCAAACCTTGCTTTATAACAATGACTTCAAAAAGGTCATTTACTTATGGAAATGTTACATACCTCCTATATGTAATTAAGCAGCCATCTTTGCAGTGAGTTACTCCAAATTATTTTTCATTAATATGCAATGCAGACTTTTAAGTTATTTCTATTGAGTTTCCCCATAGGGAAAAAGAAAAAGAAAAAACTAAAATATGTGCAGACAGATGGTTAAGCATATTTTAAAACTAAACTAAGACATAGTTTGAATCTCCCCAATTTTATGATAGTTTCCTTTCATCCATTTAAATGTGGATACGACCTATTCCCTGGTGCATGGCATATGCATCACCGTCTCACTGTGGGCTAGCTCATTTTTCCCACCAAGGATAATATTTCAGGGCATTTATATAAGCTATATATATATAGCTTACTCTCATTGTTAATTCAGTTTAAAGAATTTTTTGAAGGTTCTAATTCATTGAATGGGATTTTTCTTTTCATGGTAATTCTGAAGGATTGAGCATTACATTGAAACAACCCATGCAGACAATTATCAACAGAATGCCCTCAGAGATTTAAGAAAATGAAGTAATGAGTGAGGGCTCACTCGAGTGAAGATGGACAGACGGGCCGAAGTGGCTCATCTTCTATTATCACTTTATCAGTTAGCTGTTGAGATGTCCCCCTGAAACCTTCCAAACTAAGTAGCTTGAAAGAATAAACATTCATTTATTTCTGCTTTTTGAATACATAATAATTGTATGTATATACAGGTCATACTTTGATAGTCAAAAACATGTATGCAATGTGCAATTATCAAATTATGGTGATTAGCATATTTATCATGAAGTAATAGCATATTTATCATTCTCTTTGTGGTGGGAACATTCACAATCCTCTTGTCTAGCTATTTAAAAATATACACTATTCTGGGAGGCTGAAGAAGGTAGATTGTTTGAGTTTAGGAGTTCAAGACCAGCCTGAGCAAGAAAAACACCCAAGTCTCTAAAAATAGAAGTGTGTGACAGGCACCTGTAGCCCAGCCACTCCAGAAGGTGAGGCAAGAGGATTGCTTCAACTCAAGAGTTTGGAGTTGCTGTGAGCAGCAATGCTAAGGCATATTACTGAGGCCAACAAAGTGAGACTCTGTCTCAAAAAATTAAATTATAAATGTAAATAACACAATAAATTGTGATTATAGTCACTCAGCAGTGCTGTAGAAGACCAGAATTTATTCTGCCAATCCAGCTCTAGTTTTATAACTGTTGATAAACTCCCTCCATTCTCCTTTCTTCTACTCTTCAAAGCCTCTAAGAACCACAGTTCTACTCTCTACTTCTGTGAGCTCAAGTTGTTAGTGTTCTCATGTGAATGAGAGCATTTAATATTCATCTTTTTGTGCCTGACTTATGGCACTTAGTGTAATATCCTTCAGGCTCAACTATGTTGATTCAATTGGCAGGATTTCATTCTGCTTTATGGCTGACAGTATTTCATGGTACCATATTTTCTTTCTTCATACACTTGTGAAGGCTCCACATCTAGCTGCTGTGAATGGTACTGCAGTGACCATGGGAATGTAGATAGCGCTTCACTGTACTGACTTCCTTTCCTTCAGATAAACATGCAGAAGGACATTGCTAGATCCTATGTTATTTCTATTTTTGGTTTTCCTTGAGTTCCCTAGTTACTTCTAAGCAGCCAAGGAGTGCTTACTCTTCCTATTAATTGTTTGGCTCTTGATTTTCTATTAATAGTCAAAGCTGATAGGTTTTGAATAGGAATGGTTCTATTTAATGGAAGACTCATGTTATGCCAAAAAATTAATCAGAGTTAGGTTTTCCTTGATTCTGCCCTCGACTGCATGTTCAAAGCCCTTGGGAAGATTCAGCTGACAATCTGGTTGCTATTTCAAAAGAGTAAAAATTAAATCCTACGGGGGAGAAATTCTGCAACTTGTCTCAATTTGTTCGTAAAATAAATATGAAAAAATCAGTGCACATAAAGAAGTGTGCAAATTAAGAAATAATTGTGATAATAACAATGATATAGAGTAAATGCATGGGTATTACTTGATATGTATGTATTTTTTGAGACAGAGTTTCACTATGTTGCCCTCAGTGAGTGCCGGAGCATCACACACAGCTAACAACCACCTCAGACTCTTGGGCTCAAGCAAGTCCCTCGCCTCAGCCTCCCTCATGGTTCGGACTATAGGTGCCCGCCACAACGCCTATTTTTTTTCTGTTGCAGTTGTCATTGTCGTTTAGCTGGCCCGGGCTAGCCTCGAACCTGCCAGCCTCAGTGCACGTAGCTGGCACTGTAACCACTGTGCTACAGGTGCCGAGCCTGATAATTTTTCTTGACGAAAAATCTTTGATTCACATCATCAAAATACTTTACATACTGATACAGGACATTTGGCACCCCCAGCCAGCTCAGTGGAGCTGGCAGACCTGCCGCCTCCTCCTTGGCGGTGTCGGTGCGGCAGCAGCCAGCTGAGGAACCAGGGGGCTGGATGACAGGCAAGGAGGGGGACCTCCTACCCCCACGGGAGGCTCCAATAGCCAAAAGGGCAGGACAACTGCCGAGGAGACACCTGCGCCTTGGTGTCTCCTTCACTTTACACTTAGGACTAAAAAACGGAACCCCCATTTCCGATGCCTAGGTCAATTTCATGTGAATTTCTTAGGCCTCAATTCCCTGAATGGACTGTGTTCATTCATTGATACATTTATTCACCTTGCCCTGCGGAAGGAACTGTGTTCATTCATTTCCTGGCCAAGGAACCCATACACCTATATGTACCCTGAGACTAAAGGCCTAAAGGAGGAGACGGGGAAAGACTGGGAGAGAAACGGAGAGAGCTTTTCTCTCCCCACTTGAG
>CAUYON010189356.1:0-29757 GCA_963573935.1 Arctocebus calabarensis | reverse complement strand
GGAGAAGAGAAGGGGGAGAAGAGAAGGGGGAAGAGAAGGGGGAGAAGAGAAGGCGAGAAGAGAAGGGGGAGAAGAGAAGGCAAGAAGAGAAGGGGGAGAAGAGAAGGAGGAGAAGAGAAGGGGGAAGAGAAGGGGGAGAAGAGAAGGGGGAGAAGAGAAGGGGGAAGAGAAGGGGGAGAAGAGAAGAGAGAGAAGAGACGGGGGAGAAGAGAAGGGGGAGAAGAGAAGGGGAGAAGCAGACACAGTGGAGAGCAGGACACGTGAAGATGGAGACAAAGATGGGAAGGAAGGACATGTCTATAAGCCAAGAAATTCCAAGGATTGCCGGCAGCCACTAGGAGAGGAAGGAGCGGGGAACAATCCTTCCCTAGAGCCTCCGGAGAGAGCAGGGCCCTGCTGATGCCATGATTTCAGACTTCTGGCCTCAGACTCTGTGAAAGGATAAGTTTATGTTGTTTAACAAGAATAAGTCTATGTTGTTTAATAAGTTTATGTTAAGCTGGTAGGTGGGTGGCATTTTGTTGCAGCAGCCTCGGGAAACTAACATGGCACGGGAAAGACACATTAGACAGATCAGAAATTGCAAACCACGCCCCTGAGGTTACCTTCATCTGCTGTAGGAAACAGCAATTCAGCTACGACTTGGTTGACGCCTTGCTCACCATCTGCAGTGTGAGCTCTGCCATCTGCTTCACATAAGACTTCCCTAGAGTCCAAAGTCCATCCCAGCTCTGTGTTAGACCCTCCTCCTGGAAGCCTTCTAGGGTGTTAAACTGATTAATGTTCCCTTATCCAGCAATACGTTCTGCTCACCTTTACCCAGCACCCTCAGGGCCACTCCTGGGCACCCTTCCTGGGTCCTGCCAGTGCAAGTCCACTAGGACCTGCGTATCTTTTACTTAGAAGTCTTCTTACCCCTTAGCACGCCTAGTTGACAGATGCTGAGACTCGGCCTTAGAAATGACTCTGGCCAGAGACGGAGGAGGTACAGCCCGGCTCTGGAAGCCTTGTCTAAGGCTTGGACAGTCTCCTAGCAGGGGGAATAGGCCATTTCTGCAGACCTGGAGGACCCAAGTGTCCAGAGTGTCTTTAGCCAAGTTCTAGAGTCTGGCACCTCCTTCATCAGCAACCTGACTTTGGTGTAAAAAACTTGCCTAGCCTGAGAATTAGAATTTGGGTTCCCCTCAAGTCCTGCTTCTCTTATCCTTAAATCTAGGGCCAGAGAGGCAGCTGTCTGCCTCTAGTTGAAAGAGATGAGAGTTTCTATAATGTTGCTGGGGTGGCTCTTTATAAAACTTTTTCCTCTATACCCCTGTAAACTTCAAAGTCCCACAAAAGGCAGTGTCTTTCTGTCCCTGGATCCCAGGTTGCAGGTGTAGCACGGGTAGAAGGCAGTCTTAGTAACTGCACAGCCGCTGCGTGCCATGGGCTAGTTAGTCTGTGCTACAGTCAGAGATACGGTTGTTGTTTCTAACCAGCAAGGGACTTCAGAATCCCATCCTTCTGGTCCATTTCCCTAGGATGACTCCAGGTGATACTACATTAGCTTGGGTTCCCCAGAGGTACAGTCTGAGATGGGGATTCTGGGAGCATGTGATTAATTGGGGGGCTTCTTTCTGGGGAAATCCCATAGGGAGGGAAGTAAACAGAATAAGAGAAGTAAACATAAGCAAAGCCTAGTCCTGGTCTGGGCCCGGTGGCTGTAGGGAACTCAGAAGCTCTGAATCACACTGCACGTGACATTCCTCCTTCCCTGAGACTGGGGGTCTTCTGCAGCCCTTGGTCAGTCTGGCACTGACTATGGGCTGCCCTGGCTGTGTGTTGGGGTTTAACTCCCATCCCAAGGGCCACTCACGGGCTAAAGGCAATTCTCCAGAGAAGGGTGCAGCTGGGAGCTGTAACCTTCTGTATCCACAGTATCTGGGTCCAGAAAGGGGACCTGAGAGCGGAAAAACAGCATCCTAAAGACCCCATAGAATCCAAACCTGGCATAATTCATGACTAATGTTTCCATGAGGGAGCAGGTAGCAGTTCTGTATTCTTAGAACACACCTATCTATAAGGATAGTGATTTTTTTTCAGTAATGTTTCTGGCATTTTCCAGAACATGTATTCCTTTGCTCCATTTCAAAATAACTTTATCTCTTCCATTGCCCAGATTTATTGGTTATTTTTCCCAGCACAAACTCTAACATTACTATCACTTCTTTGTTTTTTTTTGAGACAGAGTCTTACTCTGTTGCCCTGGGTAGAGTGCTGTGGCATCATAGCTCACAGCAACCCCAATCTTTTGGGCTCAAGAGAGCCTCTTGCCTCCGCCTGTGAGTAGCTGGGACTACAGGTACCCACCAGGATGTCTGGCTGGTTTTTCCATTTTCAGTAGAAACGGAGTCTCCCTCTTGCTCAGGCTGCTCTCAAACTCTGAACTCAGGAGATCCTCCTGCCTCGGCCTCCCAGATGCTAGGACTGCAGGCATGAGCCACTGCACCCAGCCTACTATCACCCTTTTAATAAATGCTTGGATGATTGAAAGATAAAGAAATATTTTGAATCACAAGATTAGTTAATATTAAAGATAATACACAGTAGTCACCAACTGTACTGTTGGGAGTTGTGAAGAGGGGAACAACAGTGCCAAACAGTGGTGACAAAGGACAGCATATTCTTCTTTTCACGAGCCAAACAAGCACTGACATGTTGCTCTAACAGAAATGCAGTTTAAGCCCACTTGGGTGACCAGTTTCAAAGTTACACAATTCTTGATAAATTATTTTACTTTGGGGGGATTTCAAATTTTGTATGTAACTTGGAGACATTCTGATAATATTTCTATATGACATCATTTCAAAATCACATCATTCGAATTCACACCTAAGGCAGCCTGCAGTGTTGTGTTTTCATATCATTCTAGATTTTTCTTTCACATTTAATTTCTTAGTCCAGCACGAATTTATTCTTATATATGATGTGAGGTAGGGATCTGACTTTTTCTTTTTTCCAAATGGAAAGCGAGATGCCACAGTCTCGTGTATGGACAACTTCACCGTTTCCCTGATTTTTCTGGTAGACGCGTTTCCACTCTGGATTTTCTATTCTTTTGTTTTCTTTGCCTAGTCTAGTCAGTTTCATGCTCTTTTAAATACTTCATGGTCTGTTTTAGTATTTGGGAGAACAAATGTGCAAACAATTGTTTTTCTTTTTTTCACCTTTTTCTTGGCTATCTTCTTGCATTTTTCTCTTTCAAATGAATTTTAGCGTTGGCTTGTCCAGTTCCATAAAAGATCCTGTAAGGTTAGTGGTTGGGATGGGATTGAATTTATAGCTTAATTTGAGGGGATCTGACATTTTTACAATATTGAGTGTTCCCATCCAGGTCCATGGTTATGCCTTTCCATTTATTCTGGTCTCCTTTTATGTCCCACAGTAAATTTTTATAGTTTTCTTCACATAGGTCCTGAACATTTCTTGGTAGGTTTATTCATAGGTATTTTATATATTTTTTGTTTCATTGTGAAATGAGGCGGAAGGGTTTCTGGGATTGTACTTACATCACGACAGAATTCTTTAGGGTTGGATGAAAAGAAATGCTTCTATCACTTGCTTATTCCTGAGTGCCTGTACTGCCTCTGTGGCAAATCAGTGGGTAAAATTGATCGCAGACATGGGTTCATGTTCTTTACTGTGCAATTCCTGGGTTTTGACCTGGGTTGAATGCTACTGCAGCCTCCTCTTTGGGTACAGAGGTGGCTGTTGTCTCCATTGGTTCCTACAAAAATCGATCCTGAGAAGTTATTTTACTAATTTCTCTGCCGAATGCTCCATCTCCAGCTCTTTGTGTTTGTTTACTATGAACACAAGGTTTCTGGATCTTCTTTAAGTTCTGGGGTAGCTCTGGCTACGGTGGTTTGGTTGTGGTTCCTCTGATCCTGCCAACCCAATTCCATCAGCTTTCCTTCTTCTGAGAATTATGGACAAATTCTCATTTTTCCAGTGTGGTTATGGATTCATCTTTTAAATGTAGCTTGGTCTTTTAAATATACCTGGGGGACAGGAAGATGAATACTAGGTTGTCCTCTTGAGTCTATCATTTTGTGTATTTAGTTTTCTTAAGTCAAGAGGGTCTTAGGTGTGTTTCTATGGTGATGCAGTGATCAGCAGGAGACAGGGGAAAGTTCAATATACAGAAAAGAGAAACTGGCAAAGTGTGGTGGCTCCTGCTGTAATCCTAGCACTCTGGGCGGCCAAGATGGGAGGACTCCTTGAGCTTAGAAACTCAGACCAGTCTGTGCAAGAGTGTGCAAGAGATAGGACCCATCTCTACCAAAAATAGAAAAAATTAGCTGGATATTTTGGTGGGCGGCTGTAATCCCAGCTACTTGGGAGGCTGAGGCAGGAGGATTGCTTGAGCCCAGGAGGTTGAAGCTGCTGTGAGCTAGGCTGATGCCAGGCCACTTAAGCCTGGGGAACAGATGAGACTCTGTCACAAACAAACAAACAGACAAATAAACAAAAAAAGGTAACTGATAACTGAGGTAGCACAGTCCCTTAAGGAGCACATGGGCCTGGGCTCAAAGTCAGGTAGGGAGCCAGCATCAGACAGGCAGAGGGCCGGGAACAGACACATGTGTCTGTGTGCTGCCGGGTTTGGTGGTAGAAAGTTGACCATGCTCCTAATTGTTCCTTCTGTGTTCTCCGTGAGAGGGGACTTGAGGTCATCGTAAGGAGAGAGAGAGTGGGAGAAGAGCAAAGGGGTTCTAGGGAGCAGGACATCCAGCCTCTAGAGGCTGCCTGTAGCCTGTCCCGAGCCTCTCTTAGGAAAGTGCTGGTTTAGATGCTGGAGACAGCTCTAGGTAACACTTTCCACCTGGGATTTCCTTTACAAAGCCCACTTAGAGGGTATGGGCTCCTGGGAGATGAGTCACCGCTGCTCGTCTCCTCCTGGACGGAGGTGACGGGGATGTTGACCTCATGGGGTGGCTGGGAATAATCCACTGTGAACAACCCTGCGCTATGGCGGGGGAGGATGTGGAAAAACCTGGGGGACGTTGTTATGAACTGGGCTGGGATACTTAGGCCTGTATTGTTTCTCGTTATAGAAAAACATTGCTGAGATAAAATCTGGGGGCGGAGAGAGCGCAATTGAGATGAGTAGCACTGTCATCCTCTGATTAAATTGTGAAGCTGCTTCTTATTTCCACCACGCTTTCCCCCAGGGCCTCGGTGTCCTCTCAACCCCAGCATGACCAATTTCTCTTCCTTCCTTCGCTCACAATATAAGGCTCTGTCTGACATCTGTCCTCTACCTCTTAAGAGCAGGTTAGCTGGGTCTGGTGGGACACCGAAGGTCTTCCTAGTGATATGAGGAATCCCTTTCCTGTCCCCGAGTACGCAGCATCCACATAGAAAGCTCTTGAGGCTACGATCCTTTGCAAGGTGAGCCCAATGTCAACCCATTCCTGGCATTTAGTTGCTGGAGAGTGGGGGACGGTGCCCATGGGCTAACCAGGCAATCAGGCAATCATGGATTTTTCTTTGCTTGTTTTTTTATTTAGCAGGCCCAGGTTCAAACCCATGGTTCAACAATCACGGATTTTCCTTGCCCCTAAAATTAGGTGGGTAACTGCGGGTGCCCCTACACATTCACTGACAGCTGAGGTGCCATGATGGAGCCTCACCTGCTTTGGGCTTCACTAACATTATCCATCAAAACTTGTTCTTACTGGAGTTTAAGATCTGTAGAGGGCTCCAGAATGAACCTTTCAGGTAAGTCCCCTTGCTTTGCTGACTGTGGCTGTTCCTCGCTCCTAGAAAGCAGAAGCTGTTCGAGCAGAAGTTGGCAAAGTCGGCAGGGAAGACAGAGCTTTGGACAGTGTGACCCAAAGTTTCTGCTGCCTGAGCTGTCAACTTGGAGCCAGTGGGTGCCGTCTCACTGACCAAGCTCGGCCGCGGTGGGCCTCTCTGGAGTGTCCCTAGAGAAAGCTAAGACTTCAGTGAAGGACACGAACCTGTGCCCAGTGGGAGGCAAGTTGGAGAACTTCAGTGTGTGACTTGTTCTTTCCCCAAATTCCTCTTTTCCCCTTATTTAATTATTTTTCCAGAAAAACGTGTGATTTTATATGCTTTTCTCTGCATGTATTAAACAAATTGCACAGCTGAATAGCTTTTCTTAAAACCTGGACATTCACCAAAAAGAAGTTTGCCAGCACAGACAATTAAGCTTTCTTCTTTGAACAATGGAGTGACTGACTGGCACATTTGAAATGCAAGCGTGTTTTTTTATTCCACTGTTCATCCTTCAAGCTGATAAACAGCAACAATGGGAAACAGCTGGGACAGGAAAACATTTGAGTTTGTATTTTCAAAGCAAGCAAGAAAGAAACCCGTCAGTGCGGGCCAGATCCCGTCTTCCGCCTGAGGGCGAGCCGGCATTTGGGGAGGGAAATACTATACATATTTCTAATCAAACATTACATATTTATTAATGTGCAGCTGGTGCATTGTATTCCGAGGGTTGGCGGTGGGGGTGTCTCCCCACCCCCACGCCACCCGCCTTGTTGCTCTAATGTGTCTTGCCTGGCGGGCTGTATTGTTCTGTAACTGACATTATAAGAATCTGGAGCTGTGCACATTTAACAGGAGTCACAGAGACAATTGCTTTCTGAGAGGTTCAGGTCTCTGTGACGTAGGTGCCATCTGAGCCTCAGTTTCTGTTTTGGGAGCCGGCAGGGTGGTTTTACACAGGTGCATGGGGGATGCTGCATATAGAGAGGCTTCCTAGCACCTCTGCTGCACCCCCACATCACAGGCGGAGTCTCTTCCACGAAGGCCACCGCTCCAGCCCACGTGTCTTTTCTAAACAGGGGAGCAAATTTATTTTGATGCTTACTGAGATTAAACTTGTGGTGCATTTCATCGGGAACAGGGGTTGGATCTGTTCATTAGGTGGGGAGGCTCACCTTGTCAATTTCCATCGAGCGCGGGCACCAGCGATCACTTTATCATCATTTGTCAGTGGCCGTGACAGGTTTTACTCAGCTCTGATGCCTCTCGGGCCCACTGTCATAACTTCATTGGCTTTATGGTAGCAGCTGAGTTCCCTTAGGTAATTGTCTAATAGATCTGCTTTGCCTTAATATTGGTAATATGTTAAATGTAAAAGAACAAGGAAGAGAGGCTGAAACGTTAAACCCCAGACATGCCACAGCTCCCTTGCAGCCCCGCCCCGCCCTATCCTACCCATTCATCTTTGGAAATCCCATTACACTGAGTAGGGAGGGAATCTGTCTCTCAGAGCTTGGAAAAATTACAGCTGAGACTTCAGCCTCCCTCTGGTCTTATGGCCCAAAGGAATTTGGCATGAGTATGGGAAGAGTTCTGAGCCAGGGGCCCTCTTATTTCTTTTTTCTTTTTGAGACAGAGTCTCTGCCACCCTGGGTGGAGGCCTGTAGTATCATCATAGCTTACAGCAACTTCAGACTGTTGGTCTCAGATGGTCCCCTTGCCTCAACCTATCCAGGGACAGCTGGGAAAACAGACACTCTCCACAACAATGGCTAGTTTTTCTATTATATTGTAGAGACAGGGTCTTGTTCTTGCTCAGGCTAATCTCGAAATCCTGAGCTAAGGCAAACCACCGTCCCTGCCTCCCAGAGTGCTAGAATTACAGGTGTGAGCCACCTCGCCTGGCCATTTGACCTCTTGGTCTTCCCATCTGTTAACTGAGAAGAGCCCCAGGAGGCCAAGATGCCAAGATTCTCAGATAGGGCAGCAGCAGAGCTGGGCTTGTTCCCTGGGCAGGAAGTTTGGCAGGTGGGAGGGCGCATTCCTCTCTGCTTGTGGGGGCAGCCACATGTTGCTTTGGGCTAATGCAGACCTGGTGGACCCAGAGGTTCGTATTTTTAAAGAAAAACAAATTCTGAATTGTTTAATGTCAACTATTTTAACTTTTTGTGCTGGCACTGAATTAAAAAATATTGTTAATAAAATAAAATATCTGCTGGCCATGATTGGTTACGATGATGATGCTGATGGTGAAAGATCACTGACATTCTTGAGTGCTTCTTCAATAGCAGGGACGGTTGTGGATAGGATTCCTCCTCACCACCAGACTAAGAGGACAGGTCCTGATGTGATCCTGTTTTCCAGGTGAGGAAACAGAAGCACTGTAGGTAACCTGCCCAAGGTCACTAACCTTGCTGCTCAGTTGACTAGGCCCGTTGACTACCAGAACTCACCTGGCAAGGTACCCTGGGTCCACATGGGAAATATGATTTGTGTCTGAAGATAGATTTCCTGGCAAAGGCCAACTTATTACAATGGTCCACATAGAAAAGAAAAATCTATGCACTTAAAAATAACATACTTTGTTTTCTGGAACATTCTGCCTCTATATTAATAACCTCCTTTGGTACCATAGGTTTTCCTTAAGTAGCAGGGGCTGGCCATGTTAATTACTAAGTTGCAGGGCAGAAGTGGAAGATGTGATTTGGAGTTTCCTGGACTTATCACAGCATCCCTTCCTTCATACCCTAGAACTGTCTTAGGTTTAACAAACTGTGTGAAGACTGGCTGCCTGCTCCTCCTGCCCTCTGGCTTCTACTTACCTGAAACTTACTAGGTCCTTAATGACCATTTGTGAGATGAGTGTTTGGTGAATTAAAAATTTATATAGAGTGCTTTGAACCAAGATTTCTTCCTTCCTTTTTTTAATAGCCATTGTGTTTGTTTCCCAGTGTTATCTCTGGATGTCATTTTTCACACATACTATCATAGACCAGTATACTATGTGCATACACGTATGTGAAATTCGACATGCTTACAAACCAACATAGATGTATGTACACTCTTACATGCACACATGTATGTGCAGTGCACATGCATATGTGTGATTTCACATACACATGTAAATGCTTGCATGTGGCCCAGACACATGGACCATGCACACACTTCCATGTGGTTCTGTGCATGTGCACACGCTTACATGTGGTTTGGTACACACATGTGTGCATTCCTCATGTTGTTCAGATGCACTTTTGTGTCCTATCCCTGAGCGATTCTTGTCTCAGGCTTAGAAGGGATGACATGAGTTTCTCCCACCCTAACGTGAGGGAGGGGGAGCTATTTCTGTTCCCCACTTGAGGCAGAATCTCTAGCTGCCCCAGTGGATGTTTGACATTGGCTGATATCTGACACTGTTCACCATCCAGCATAACCATTCCCTTCCCAGGAGATCTCTTGGGCTGTGCACAGTTCTGTACATAGAGTCCACGAGGGAAGACCTATCCCAACCTCGCAGGTGGGCCAGTGAAGGGAGATGGGGTTTTCTGGGCTGTGCTGAGCAGGTGAACCATGTGGTGTCCTGCACACACACAATGCCAACGAATGTGTGCAGGCCACTCTAAGATGCTCTGGGAGGAAGGAGAACCTGCTGTATGCACCTGTACAGATGCAACGTGTCCTGTGCTGGCTTACCACAGGCATTTCCAAGTACTGGGGAGGCGAGGGGTCTCAGAAGCTCCTGTTGGGGTGGACTGGAGGCCTGTTCTCTCTGGTGGGGATAGCGTTATCACCCTGTGGAAGGAGGGGTGGTCAGAGGACCGTGGAATGGGGGCTATTAACCTTTCACTTGGACTTGCATTTCATTCCAGGGGCTTCCTGGAGGCCCCGTCCTAAAGAAATGACAGATTTTTAGGCAGGGGACAGCAGATTCTGTTAGACTTGGACCATGGCAGTTGGCAGCATAGGGACAGGAGGTTCTGTCCCTTAAACCCACTTGTGATGGGTTTCTGATGCAAAGGTGGAGAGATAAAAGGAGGGACAGGTCAGCAGGCAAGAACGATCAGCTCAGAGAATAATAATTGTTGATAATGTATTATAATTATTCCAGCACCAACTATACACCCATTTCTGTGCTCTGGTGGTTTTCAAAATTTCTAAATCTGACAATGACTGTGTGTTGGTGTCTTTAATATCTAGGCCCAGTTCTCTGCTAACATAACTGAGGCTCAGAGAAGCTAAATCAATCTCTGCAAAGGTACATATGTGGAACACAGGGCTATGTGACTCCCAAGCACACTCCTGTCCCACCTGAGAAGGCCACCTCTAGGCCTCCCCCTTCCTGGAGTCACCTCCTTCTCTTGTTTCCCAGTTCTTAAGTCTGATGGAAAAGCAAACAGCTCAGTGACCAATTAGTCTGTCCTGCTAGGGACCCCCAAGGCCAGAGCTGTTCCTTCCGTTCGGGCAGGGTGAGCCTAGTCTTTTCCAAAACTTTGTAATTTCTAGGAAAAGAGAAGTTAGGAGGCGGCCTCTGCCTACTGTCCCCCGCGTTCAAGGTTATTCAGATAGGGACGCATTTGCATAGCGGTGTCTCCCGAATGCTGAAGCAGCAGCGGCCAGCGGGGCGCGCAGATAAGGTCTGCGGGCCCAAGTTTCCGCTGTACTCGCATTATCGCCGCCTTCCTTAAGCCCGGATGAATATGTAAATCTCTCCCTCCAGCCTCATCTTCCCGCAGTAACCGGCCGCCTCCGCTGTAGCAATTCCGAGGGTAAAATTGATTAATATTTGTTTTCAAAATGACACGCGGTGATGTATGGGCCCTTTTACAACTTAAATTAATACTTTAAAGAGATGAATGGTCTCTACAGAGGGTGTTAAAGTTCAAGCCCAGGGAATTTGCATATTTATATTACAGCCAACTGATAGTAATTGTGGGAATGGTCTGTAATGCTGTTCGTTTGTCATTTTCAGCGGGTGTGCTTCTGCTGGGGACCTCATTAACTCCGGAAGCCTCAGCCGCTCCGCCCCGCAGGACATGGCCTGGCAGCCCACCCCAGGGCCTGTGGTCAGGGCACAGACCCGGAGTCTGAACCCCCTCAGTGCTGGGCACCTGTCTGCGGAGGGCAACACACACCGGCAGGGTGAAGACAGGTGCCTTGAGCGTGTAGACCCCACTTTCTGTTTGTCTGTAAGTGCCTCCGCAGCTGGCTGGAACCTGACCCCGTCTGACCCTCTTGCTTTGCGCCCTCCCCATCTCATCTAAGTTGCCCTCTTTGCTCCCAAATGATCACCATACTTCCCCCTCTGCTGAGTTTCTCCCAAAAGAACATCCTTGGGATGAAGGTTTGAGGGCAAGAAGTTTTGTGGGCGGCGCCTGTGGCTCAGCAAGTAGGGCACCAGCCCCATATACTGAAGGTGTTGGGTTCAAACCGGGCCTCGGCTGAACTGCAAAAAAAAAAAAAAAGTTTTGCTGGAAGGTAAACCGAGGAACCAGTGGTAGAGCAGAGGAAGAAGGCCATCAGGGGCGGATACCCGGCAGGTGCAGCCACGGGCACCATGGTGCCATCAGGGGCAGATACCCAGCAGGTGCAGCCAGGGGCTACCGTGGTGCCATCAGGGGCGGATACCCGGCAGGTGCAGCCAGGGGCTACCGTGGTGCCATCAGGGATGGATACCCAGCAGGTGCAGCCACGGGCACCATGGTTCCATCAGGAGCGGATACCCGGCAGGTGCAGCCACGGGCACCATGGTGCCATCAGGGGCAGATACCCGGCAGGTGCAGCCAGGGGCTACCGTGGTGCCATCAGGGGCAGATACCCAGCAGGTGCAGCCACGGGCACCATGGTGCCATCAGGGGTGGATACCCGGCAGGTGCAGCCAGGGGCTACCGTGGTGCCATCAGGGGCAGATACCCAGCAGGTGCAGCCAGGGGCTACCGTGGTGCCATCAGGGGCAGATACCCGGCAGGTGCAGCCACGGGCAACCATGGTGCCATCAGGGATGGATATCCGGCAGGTGCAGCCATGGGCTACCATGGTGCCATCAGGGGCAGATACCTGGCAGGTGCAGCCATGGGTAACCGTTGTGCCATCTTGCCAGGGAGCCTGGACGACTCTGTAGGGCCCATTTGGGATGTCCCACTTGGAGTGAGGACCCAGGGTCTTTAGTCTTCAACTCCACTTGTTGCCATCTGAGAGCTGCTCCCTGGGGTGTTAATTCCCAGCACCTCCTGTGGGCTGAGACCTGGCTGCCAAAGCCCCGGTGACACTGCTGGGCCTGATGGCCTGTACTCCATTGGTGAGAAGCCTAGCCTAGCTGTGCTCCTTGTGTCTACCCCACCTCCCCCAACCCCATGTACCCTCCTCTCAGCGGCCAGGCTAATCCTTTGGAAACATGAGTCACTCACACCAGGTCACATTTCTGCTCAAAACCCCTTCCTGATGCCCTCATTCTCTTTGCAGTAAAAACTAAAGTCCTTGCCGCCATGGCCAGGAAGACCCTGTGCGGTCTGGTCCCCCCTCCCTCTGACCTCCCCTCCTACTTCCTCCCTGCTGTTGCCTCCAGCCCCAGCCCTGCTCTTGTCTCCTGGGCTCCCTCCTCCCCCCCAGCCCACTGGGCGTGCCTCAGTCTCTCACCTCCACTCGAAAGCCACCTTCGTGGTGGTGAAGCTTCCCTTGCACACTCTAGGTGCTGTTCTACCCCCTTCCCAGCCCCGGACCCTGCCCCCACACTTCACATGGCTCCCGCTTGCTTTCTGCTCCATGGCCCGGCTCACCATCCGACACAGGATGTATCGCTTTGTCCTGTTCATTGTTTGTCTCCTTCTCTGGAACATAAGCACCGTGAGGACAAGGACTTGTCCCTTCACTGCGTTGTTGCCCTCACTGATCCTAGTGTGTAGGAAGCCAGAAACCTGTCCCAAAATGAAAGAATACAAGAAGGCCAGCAGGAACCGTGTGGTGGCTCCCCCTGCTGGCCCAGGTCAGGTGGCCTGGCCCTGGCAGTCAGGGCTGGCTTCCTGAGTGTGGGGCCCATGCAGGCACCTGGCTCAGTAGGGCCCTGTGCTCAATTTAATACCTTGTTGTAGCTGTCTCGAAATTTATTGGAGACTGTATTTTTAGAGCAATGTCAGGTTTGAAGCAAATTTGAACAGGAAGTGCAGCGGTATCCCTTACACCCCCTGCCCCACCCGTGCACAGCCTTCCCCATTAGCAGCATCCTACCCCAGAGGGTACATGTGTTACAACTGATGAGCTGAGGTTGACACATCATTATCACCAGAGCCCACAGTCGTCAGGCTTCCCTCTGGGAGTGGTGCACTCTGTGGGTTTGGACGAATTTATAATGATGAGTATCCACTATTTTGGACATAATTTTATAACGATGAGTATCCACTATTATGGTGTCATGCAGAGGGTTTCACTGCCCTGAAACTCCCCTGTGATCACATATTCATCCCTCCGGCCTCCAACCTCTTGCCTCCTTACTGCCTCCATAGTTCTGCCTTTTCCAGAATGTCATGGAGTTGCCTGCCACATGCAGCCTTTCAGAGTGGCTTTTTTTTTTTTTTTTTTTTTTGAGACAGAGCCTCAAGCTCTCACCCTGGATAGAGTGCTGTGGCATCACAGCTCACAGCAACCTCCAATTCCTGGCCTCAAGCGAGTCTCCTGCCTCTGCCTCCCAAGTAGCTGGGACTACAGGCACCCGCCACAATGCCCGGGCATTTTTTTTTTTTTTTTTTTTGGTTGCAGCCATCATTGTTGTTTGGCAGGCCTGGGCTGGATACGAACCCGCCAGCTCAGGTGTATGTGGCTGGAGCCTTAGCCTGTTGAGCCACAGGCGCCGAGCCTCAGAGTGGCTTTTTTCACAAAGAAATAAGCATTTCTGTTTCCTCCCTGACTTTGCCCGATTTGGGCCATGCTGGGCTGGTTCCAGATTTTGGCCATGATGAATGAAGCTGCTGTGAATACCTGGTGCAAGTTCTCATGTGGGCAGAAGTTTTCAGCACCTTTGGGTAAATACCAAGTGTTGTGGTTGCTGGAGTGCATGGTAAGAGTATGCTTAGTTTTGTAAGAATCTGTCTGTCTTCTGGAGTGGCCATGCCAGTTTGCAAACCCTATTCCCCGGGAGTCAACGAGGGTTCCTGTTACTGCACATCCGCACCAGCATTTGGAGTCCTCAGCATTCTGGCTTTTGGCCATTTTAATAGGTGCATAGGGCACCTCGCTGTTCTTTCAATTTGCATTTCCCTGATGAGATATGATGAGGAACATCTTTTCAATGCTTATCTGTCATTCCAGTATCTTCTTCAGTGAGGTGTCTGATAAAGTCTTTGACCCATCTTTAAATTGAATCGTTCATTTCTCATTGCTGAGTTTTAAGAGTCCTTTGTGTATTTTGCATAATCCTCTTTCCTCAGAGTATCTTTTGCAAATATTTTCTCCCAGTCAGCGGCTTGAGTGCTCATTCTCTTGACAATCATCTTGAAATTTTTAACAATTTGGAATACAGGACTCTGAATTTTCATTTTGCACCGGGTCGCACACATGATGTAGCCAGTTTACTGGTAGGATTACTAGGGGTTAATTCATTCTGCAACTGTGCCAAGCTTAGGTCTAGGCAGGGACTTTGCTTCAGTTCCACTTGGGAGGAGAAGGCAGGGTGGAGCATAGCCCATACCCAGAGCAGTTTCACAGAGGGAGGAGAGGCTGTGAAGTGACAAGGTTGGAGCTACACAATGAGCCAAACCTTAAGAGGAGGCTGGAGATGAGGACTGCCCATGTCACTGCCTGGACAGTGGGGACAGTACACATAGCACAAGCAGGACAGAAAGTAGATGGCATTTAAAAAAAAATTCAAAACATTATGGGGGTAGAAGTGTTTTGATCACATGCATTGCTTTTGTACAGTTTGAGTGAAAACTCTAAGTGTGCCTTCACCAGATAGTGTGCTTTGCACACATTAGGAGTGAATTTCCCAGCCCCCTCCCCTCCCCACTGCTCGCTTTCAGTGAATTTCCCTACCAAATGTGCACATGGGCATTAATAGTACTTGTGATGTTTTTCCCCCCATTCTTAAGAATCTTCACTTAGAAGAATGGTCTCTAGTTCCATCCAGGTTGTTACAAAAGGTATTAGTTCACCAATTTTTTGTTTGTACTGTATTGTATTAACCCACCTATGTGTGGATGGGCACTTGAGTTGCTTCCACATCTTTGTGATTGTGAGTTGTGCTATAATAAACATTTGAGCGCGTGTGTCTTTTTGATAAAGTGACGTCTTTTCTTTCTCTGGGTAAGTATCCAATGGTGTGATTTACTCCCTTTTGGGGATAAATTTCAAGAATGTATGAAGTTGCAAGAATAAATGCTGGTCTACCATCACCTAGGTTCGCTTATTATTAGCATTTTTTTTTTATTGTTGGGGATTCATTGAGGGCACAAAGAACCAGATGACATTGATTGCATTTGTTAGGTAAAATCCCTCTTATAATTGTGTCCCGCCCCTCAAATATTAGCATTTTTTCTTTTTCCCTTTTTCTATATCTGTATATTTTTGTTGTGATATGTGCTGACTCCTTTAAGAGGAAGTAGGGATATTGTGACTCTTCACACCTACACACTTCAGAGTCTATGTAAGAACAAGCTCTTTCTTTTACATATTGCAATATAACGATCACATTTAGGGGAGTTAACAGTGACATAATACTCTCATCTATTAGTAATATGTGTCCATATTCAAATTTTGCCAGTTATCTTAGTAAAGGCCTTTACAGCACTCCCACCTTCTCCCAATATAATATCCAACTGAGAATTCAGGGTGGCATTTACATGCCAGGTCCCTTTGGATATCTTTTAACCTGGAACGGTGTCTCAGCCCACATGCCCTGCCTGGTCCATTTGCATTTCACCACGCTGGTATTGTCGAGCTGTTCAAGGCAGTTGCTTTGTATTAACAGTTGTCCACCATTTGGATCTGTCTGCTAGTTTCTTCCTGATTATATTCATGTTCTGCACTTTTGGCAATGTGCTGATATTACATACATGACGCCATGTAGAGCATTCTTTAAGATGGCAGGGGGTGTGTCCTGGGCCTGGTACCAGCTCAAGCACATCTCTCCAGATCACTTTCCTGTCCCAAGACCAAGAGGTCTTCTGAGTCCATTCAACACAGTGATGTGGGTATGAGCCAGGCTCTGGATTTGAAGTCTGGGGCTCAAATTCCACCTCCGGTGCTTAGTCTGTGACCTTGGGTACATTACCTGACACCAAGTCCATTGGACTGTACTTTTCCCTGTATCATGGGAAAATAGTGTCTGACTCTTAATGTTTCTATGCAAATTAAGTAAGCTAATTATGCATTTATACAGAACCTGAAATAGTAGATGTTTATGGTAGTTACTGATGCAGTTTACTAAACATTTCTGACTCTGTGTCTTGCACAAGCATGGGGAGCACTTCCTGCTCCCCTTGAAGCTGGGAGCATGGGCCTTGCCCGGCCAATGAATTATTTGTGAAATTATGGGTGTCACTTCCTAGATCAGATTCTTTACCTGCAGGTGTAAGGCTGCCCTGAGCTCTCTTTCTTTTTTTGTACATGACCAGCAGCATTTGAGGTAGTGGTTGCCTCACTCACCAGGTCTTTAAGTAATTGTATAAGCAAAGTTTCCTCCCATGCCATCTAACCCTTCTGTCTTCAGGAAGGATAGATCTTAAGAAAATCAATGAACAATAGCATTGGCCATTGTTTTAAGCCACTGAGATTGTGGGTTGGTTTGTTATTGCAGCACAACCTGCTTCATTCTGTCTAATACAGTGCCCTCGAATGCTGGACTTCATCACCACTGTTATCCTTAGGCTCTCACCTAATTTCCCCTGTCCATCTTGCTCACAGCCTTTCTAGTATGTTGTGAGGATCTGTTTAGGTTTTACCTCCCTCTTCTTATCTCCGTCTGTGAGTTCCTTAGCACAGTCTTAGTATCTTTTTGAGTCTGTGATCTAAAGTCCCCGCGCAGGGCCACTCACAGACTTGGTGCTCAGTGCTCAGTAAGTGATTGTTTAAATGTCACCAGAGAAATCTGAGTTATAACCATCCTTAAATGGCTTGGCTTGGCTTTCAGCATTTTTAATTGCACAAACAATGTTGTAACAACAACCATAAAAATAAAAGGCAAAAAAAAAAAAAGTCATTTGCAATGCCTCTAAAATTAAGAACTTGTCCACACTTTCTCCTGTCTGTTTTTGTGCGCGGCTTTGCAGTTGTGTTTTCAGCCATATACCACTTTGTGTTTTGTTTTTTTCTCTGCTTAAAATACTATCAGGAAGACATGTTTCTACTGAACATCTGAGCCTTTTATGTTATAGGTAAATATCCCACGGGGTGGATGAACCTCTCATGGCTTAGAGGAACTCTGATTTTTTTTTGACATTTTGATGTTTTCCAGTTCTTTGCAGTTTCAGCCAGCACTGCCATGAACATTATTGTTCACCAGGATGTTCCCTCTTACCCGCTCCATCTTCAGGAAAGATGGATCTTAAGAAAAAAGAGACATTCTCAGATGCCCCTCTTTTTTTTGAGACAGAGCCTCAAGCTGTCACCCTGGATAGAGTGCTGTGGCATCACAGCTCACAGCAACCTCCAATTCCTGGGCTCAAGAGAGTCTCCTGCCTCCGCCTCCTAAGTAGCTGGGACTATAGGCACCCACCACAATGCCTGGCCATTTTTTGGTTGCAGCCGTCATTGTTGTTTGGCGGGCCCGGGCTGATTTTGAACCTGCCAGCTCAGGTGTACGTGGCTGGCACCTTAGCCCGTTGAGCCACAGGTGCTGAGCCTGAATAGAACCTTTTAGAGTATAACATCACCTGTCCCTGCCTCCACACACAAGGGGGAAAATATAGTGGTGACTGCTCACATCACTAATTGGTTTAATATTATTAAATATTATATAAAATATGTAATGTTAAATATTATATGCATATTAAATAAGTTCTGCTAGCTTTAAACTTTCCTGAAGCTTTCTTCTCATTTGAGGAGCCAGATTCTCATCTTTGGAGCCGTTTACTGGAATGGTCAAGTGCTTTACTGTTCCTTGTTTCCCTTGCCGATCCATTGGCAGACCCAGATTAATATAACATGTGTCTTTCAATTTCCCCATTTTTTGCTTTCTTGAACTGTTGCACAATCCCTTTATTCTCACCACCAGAATTAGCAGTTGGCTTTTCTTCTCGGGACCCTTTGTCATAGAGAAACAAGCTTTTAATTTTCTCATGGATAAATGAGTATTGAGTCGTTGAGACAGGTGCAGCGGGCACTCTGCTCTGCTTCCTCCTAGCTGGGTGGTGTGTGAGGCCTCTTTGTATCTCTGTTGAATGGCAAGTGGGTCACCTCGTTGATCTTTGCCACTTGTTCCAGGAGAAGGTGGTTTGTGGTGCTTCCCTGAAAGTTCAGAGCAGAGTGTGCATCGCAGAGGGAAGTTCAACGCTCATGTCTATGCCTCCTGCACAACTGTGTGTGCTCTACATTTAGGGCCCACATCTGTCCTGCTGTGTCGCTAGCACCCAGCTTTGGGGATAGGCTAGAGCACATGCTCAGGGGTTGATTGTTGAGTGAATCATTGATTGATAGACGGCTTCCAGAAGGCTACTCTCCTTGTGTGTAGAGGCAGGGGACAGGTGATGTTATACCCTAAAATGTTCTGTTCAAAGTCGGGGATCTGAGAATGTCTTTTTTTTCTTAAGATCCAGCCTTCCTGAAGATGGAGGGGGTAAGAGAGAACATCCTGGTGAACAATGATGTTCATGGCAGTGCTGGCTGAAACTGCAAAGAATTGGAAAACATTCAAATGTTAAGGCTTCCAGAAAGTGGGGGGCATCTGCCCTGGGCCTTGTCTTGTGAAGTCTGTAGGAGGGAAGATGGAGAGAAAAAGGGGTTTCCTGCAGGACCTTGTTCAGCCCATGACAGAGATGGGTGTGTGTGTGTCTACCTTGGCTTTGGTTCCACTTGGGGTTGGCTAGAGAGGTCATTCTTTCATTCGAAAATGCATTTACCCCAACAAATGTTGGGAAAAACCAACACTAATTCCTTTTGGTGTCATGTGCTAAGGCAGAGCAAATATATATACAGAGCATATACATATATATGGCAGAGCAAATATATATATTTGTTTTTAAAATTTCATTTTTTCAGATTCTTCATTACAAAGTGATATTTATATATTGATTTTGTGTCCTATAACTTGCTGAACTCATTTATTCATTTTAATAGCTTTTTAAAGGTTTCTTTAGCATTTTCTTTTCTTTTCTTTTTTTTTTCTTTTTGACAGAGCCTCAAGCTGTCACGCTGGGTAGAGTGCTGTCGCATCATAGCTCACAGCAACCTCCAACTCTTGGGCTCAAGTGATTCTCCTGCCTCCACCTCCCAAGTAGCTGGGACTACAGGTGCCCGCCACAACGCCTGGCTATTTTTTGGTTGCAGCCGTCATTGTTGTTTGGTGAGCCCGGGCTGGATTCAAACCCGCCAGCTCAGGTGTATGTGGCTGAGCCTTATCCACTTAAGGCACAGGTGCCGAGCCTCTTTAGCATTTTCTATATACAAGATCATATCATCTGTGAATAATGACGTTTTGATTTCTTTTCCCATCTAAGTGTGCTTTCTTTCTTTTACACACTTAACTTGTCCAGGCTAGAACTTCTAGTGCAATGTCAAATAGAAGTACCGAAAGCAGAAATTCTTATCTCATTTCTGATCTTAGGGAAAAGCATCCAGTCTTGAACCATTAAGTATGATGTTAGATTTTTTTTTTGGTACCCTTCAACAGATTGAGAAAGTTTTTTGAAACTTTCTTCTTGCTTTTTGAATATATGTATCATAAAAGGGTGTTAGATTTTGTCAAATGCCTTTTCTGTGTCAATTGAAATGATCATGTGATTTTTGTTTTTTATTCTATGGATCTATGATGTTAATTGCTTTTCAGATGCTGAACCAACTTTGCATTCCTGAGGTAAATACCACTTAGTTATGGGGTATAATTTTTGCTATATGTTGTTATATTTGGTTTGTTAATATTTCTGTTGAAGGTTTTTACAGCTGTATCCATAACAGATATTGTCTGTAGTCTTATTTTCTTATGATGTTCTTTCTGCTCCTCACCTTCCAGAGTCCTCCCAGAAGTTCATATCAACCATCTAGGTCCCTGTGTGTTACCCTGGCTTGGGTAAATTATCAGCTGCCTACCTGGGATGGGCACCAAAGCCTCTTTACAAACTCTACCCAAATGCTTGGGGAGACAGGACTGAGGGATGTAGACTGGGTGCTGGGACTTTCAACGTGTGTTCTCTCCTTTGGCCCTTTCAGCCTCTTCTGAATGCAGTCATTTATGCCCATTGTAGACCTGGGGAAACTGGACGTCTCATTATATAATGAATGTTTCTTGTTATTTCAAAGACATCCCTACTCCCACTGTTCAGATGTGAACATTTCTCATATTTGTTTTCAGGCTGTTTTCCCCTCAAAGACATATATGCTATTTAATTTTAATAAAGCTCAAGATCATTTAATCACTCCCTCTCTCCATCTCCCCAGAGACCATGATTCTTACTATTTTAGTAGTTAACCTTCTAGACAGACCATTTTTATAATTACACATATAAGTATTTATATATATAAATATATATTTGAAAGAGCATTTATGCTGTTAGTTTGTATTTCATGCACAAATATTTACGTGCTTGGAGTTTTTAGTTTAAATCTTTTACAAAATTGGATCATTCTATACATACTTTTCTGCATTTTGCTTTTTTTATTCATAAATGTCTTGAGGAAATTTCTCTGGCTCAGAGCCTGTGGCTCAAGCGGTTAAGGCACCAGCCACATACACCTGAGCTGGTGGGTTTGAATCCAGCCTGGGGCCCACCAAACAACAATGATATCTGCAACCAAAAAATAGCCAGGCATTGTGTGGGCACCTGTAGTCCCAGTTACTTGGGAAGTGGAGGCAGGAGAATTGCTTGAGCCCAAGAGTTGGAAGTTGCTGTGAGCTGTGATGCCACTGTACTCTACCCAAGGCAACAGCTTGAGGCTCTGTCTCAAAAAAAAAAAAAAAAAAGAAAAAAGAAAGAAATTTATCTCTTCCTGGTATGGCTCTAGTTCACCCTTTGTAATGGCTGCATAACATGGATACTATCTATTCATTTGCCTTTTTTTGTTTGTTTGTTTTTTGAGACAGAGCCTCAAGCTATCGCCCTGGGTAGAGTGCTGTGCTTTCACAGCTCACAGCAACCTCCAATTCCTGGGCTCAAGGGAGTCTCCTGCCTCTCCTCCCAAGTAGCTGGGACTACAGGCGCCCATCACAACACCTGGCTATTTTTTGGTTGCAGCTGTCGTTGTTGTTTGGTGGGCCCAGGCTGGATTCTAACCCGCCAGCTCAGGTGTATGTGACTGGTGCCTTAGCGCTGAGCCTATTTCGTTTGCCTTTCAATGAGCATCTTTTTATTAAATCTGGTGAACAGTTATGTGACAAGTACATATATATTCTTAGGACCAGTGTTTTTATTTTTATAAGATACATTTTCAGGAGAGAGAGAATCAAGTCAAAGAGTATATATATTTTTACATTATAAAGGCTGTCACTTGATTGCATTTCAAAAAGCCAAAAGCCATATTTCTCAGATTTGAGCAGTCCTCATTTCCCCCATATCTCCTTGCTCACTTAGAATTTCTTCTTACTAATCACTTTAAATTTTTGCTAATCTGATGGATGAAAAATAATATCTTACAGTTATTTCAATTGGCATGGCCCTGAGTTTGAATATCTTTTCATGCTTATTGACTTTTTGAATTTGCTCTTCTACAATTTGCTTATTCATACTCATATCCCAACTTAAAATTTAAAAAAATTTTCTACTTGTAGCAGCTCATTAATATATTATAAATATTAACCTTCTGTTTTTAGTTTTGCAAATATTTTCTCAAATCTGTTATTTATCTGAATTAACTTTGTATCTGATGTAGCCCAGAAGTTTTAAGTTTTGTACTATCAACTTTTTGATGATAGAAAAATTATTTTTCTGGCTCGGCGCCTGTGGCTCAACGGGCTAAGGTGCCAGCCACGTACACCTGAGCTGGTGGGTTCGAATCCAGCCCCGGCCTGCCAAACAACAATGACAGCTGCAACCAAAAAATGGCCGGGCGTTGTGATGGGCGCCTGTAGTCCCAGCTACTTGGGAGGTGGAGGCAAGAGACTCGCTTGAGCCCAGGAATTGGAGGTTGCTGTGAGCTGTGATGCCACGGAACTCTACCCAGGGCAACAACTTGAGGCTCTGTCTCAAAAAAAAAAAAAGAAAAATTATTTTTCTGTCACAGCTTCGGAGTTTTTTCTAAGAAAATCACCTGCATTTATCCTTGGAGTGGCAAAAAAGACCAATGGAGTAGTGTACTGCTGGGTTTGTTATGTAAAACTGTGGTAATTTATTTTTTGTGTTAAGGCCAATTCATAAACAATAATGACAATAATAATAATAATACTTCAGTCCATACATATTCATTTAGGCCTTCTATTTATGAGGTTCCATGGGTATAAACAATATATGTATTATTTCATCGATTCCTTAAAACAATCTGGGAAGGCAGATGCCATTCTTATTTTCAATATACAGGTAAAAAACTGAGACAGAGAGGTTAAGTAATCTTCCCAAGATTGCAAAGTAGGTAGGTGGCAGAGCTGGTTTTTGAATCCTCACTCACTCCCTTGCTCTAGAAACCATGCTCATAACCACTGCGGGGTGGGGCCCTGCACAGCCCCAGAAACAGACTGATAGAAAACAGACCAAGGGGTCAGTGTGGGCTCATCTGAAAGGGCTGATCTCACAGGGGATGCAAGCTGTGCCTAGGCTGGGGGCTCCACTAACCTCAGAATAGTACCTGCCCCATGGCATGGATAGCTCTTGGCTTTATAGGCCCAGAAGTCCTGGTTATGGACCATCCATGTGCAGCTGAGGCCTGGTCATGATGTGGGTAAGCCTCATCCAATCAGTTGAATCACATGGTAATTCTCTTCCTGGCTAGATCAATATCACTGCCAGGGGTGGCTGGCAACCCATACTCTACCTACAAGTGATGGTTAATTTTATATGTTCACTTGACTGATCAAGTGGCCAAACATTGGTCGAACATTATTCTGAGTACCTTCGTGAGTCTATTTCTGGCTGAGATTAACATTTGATAGACTGAGTAAAGCCAACTGCTTCTTTAATGTGGGTGGGCTTCATCCAATCAGTTGAAGGCCTGAAGAGAACAAAAGGCTGACCACCCTTATACCCCCCCACCCCCAGCACCAAGTAAGGGGAAATGCTTCAGCAGACTGCTTAGGGGCTTACTCTGCACCAAGTAAGGGGAAATGCTTCAGCAGGCTGCTTAGGGGCTTACTCTGCACCCTTGCGTCCTCTGGCTCGTGAGGCCCACATTGCAAATTTGGAATTGTCAGTCTCTATAATTGTACGAGCCAATTTTTTATAATAAATTGTTGTTCTCTTCCCCCACTCCTTGGTATGGACATGTATGCATACACACACATACACATACAGGAGGTCTGACAATTGTGTCTGTGAACTCATTCTAGAAAAAGCCCTGTATACCTGATTGCTGACTATCACTACCCCTTGGGAAGCTGTGTGCTAATGCCAGCACCTAGTCCACCCTTCAAAGAAATTTTGGAACTCTTTTTCTGGGATGACCATCAAAGCTGTCATCATACGAGGTCTGACAACTGTAGTGATATTTAGCAATGAGGTATGTAGCACTTAGGATGAGTTCACCTCCCTAATTTTCTGACTTTGTCTGTATACACACCCATACCCACACATACATTGACATAGACACAGACACACATGGCCTCAGAAGGAAGCCTTGATGGCTGCTGTATTTTCCACAGCTGCCATAACAAGTAACCATACATGTAGAGGCTTAAAACTAGCCCCATTTACTGTCTTACGGGTCTCATGGGTCAGATAGCCAGTGGGCTCACTTAGAGTCTCTGCTTAAAGTCTCCCAAGGCTGAACTCGGGGGGTGGTAGGGGAGAGCCCACTTTACGCTCACTCAGGTTGTCGGTGGAATTCAGGGCCTTGTGACTGTAGGGCTGGGGTTCCTGTTCCCTTGCTGTCATCCTCAGCTTCAAGCAGCTGCATTTCTCGGCTCACAGCTCCACTCCTCCATTCTCAAAGCTGGAGCCCCTGCTGCTTTCAGCCCTCTTCCGGATTCCACCTCTCTACCAGCTCTCTCTAGCAGCTGCAGAAAGGTCTGAAGGCTGGTGTGCTTAGGTTGGGCCCACCTGGTAATCCCGGCTGGCCTTCTGTCTCCCCTCCCTGACTCCAATTTCTCTAGAACCTGAATTCTACCTGCAAGTCCTTTTTGCCATATAATGGAAGAGTCACAGGGATTAGGATCTGGAGGTCCTTGTGTAGGGGTGGTGGCGGAGGGTGCATTACTTTCTGGGGACAGGCCTTATTTGAAGGCTCATTCATACGTGTGTCTGGTGGGTAGTTGATGTTGGCTGTTGGCTGAAATCTAAGCTGGGACAGCCAGCTGGAAGACCCCCAAACAGTCTGTCCCTGTGACCCGGGCATCCTTACAGCAGGGAGCCTGAGTCCCAAGGGTAAGAACAGCGTGGGAGAAAGAGAGAGGTCGAAGCTGTATCTTTCTATGCCCAGCCGAGGAAGTCACGTGGCCTCACTTCTCTGTGGGTGAGTTTCCAGGGAGAGGTGTGTGGGGGATCAACTCCAATTCCTCCTCCAGCTCTT
This sequence comes from Arctocebus calabarensis, assembly GCA_963573935.1. NCBI lineage: Eukaryota > Metazoa > Chordata > Mammalia > Primates > Lorisidae > Arctocebus > Arctocebus calabarensis. Next base: position 5,190 of record CAUYON010189356.1, on the reverse strand, counting down.
AATGGGACCTAAGAAAGTTCTCTAAGAGCACATAGGACTGAAATATTTTGGCAAATACAGTCTGACAAACCCTCCTAGATGGTAGTGGTAGTGTTAATAACAGCAGCCCAACATTTACTGGTTCTTGTCAAGTTTCAGGCTCTGTTCTAAACATTTTGTCTTTATTGTCTCATTCCAGCTCTCCCTGCCACCCTGGGGTGCTCTCATTATCATGTGTGCAAAGGCAGGAACTGGGGCACAGACGGGAGCTCTAGAGGCCCAGTTAATAGCTGAGTTTGGAGAACACAACTTTGGGGAAGTAAGGAAGAGACAGCCTGCCGGCAGGGCCTGGGGTGGGAGTGGTGGGAGAGCCCACAGCAGTGCATGCTTGAGGGAGGCTTTAACGGGTGGATCAGATGCGGGGTGGGGTGGATAAGGTGGGAGGAAGGGAAATCTGTGTGTAGGATCCACTGAATCAAAGGCCCGGTGGCCAGACATCTCAGGGTGAGCAGGGGAGGCGTGGGGACACCACCTGAGTGTATAGGAAGGGGTGGGTGTTGGGAGGAGCAGTGGAGGCTGAGACCCTCCGCTGGGACGTGCATTTTTCTGGGCTCTGGGGAGCTATGGCAGGTGTGATAGCGGGGCTGATGGCAAGTAGGGCTGTTCAGTTCTGGAGGGGCAGGCGTGGGGAAAGTGCAGCAGACGAGGTGGGAGCCCTGAACAGCATGAAGCCACATCTTTAGCTCCAGGTAACACCCACTTCACTGACCCTTCTCCTCTGTCCTGGGTGGTGGAAAGCTCCGTGGGCCTCCGTGCCCATGCAACTTGCTGAAGGCTGGGCAGTGGGCCAGCGGGAATGCACAGTGTGCTGGGCTGCTAAAGGCCAGCCTTGTGTGTCCCCACTGTCTGGGAGGCTCAGCTGGGATAGTCTCACCTCATTGTGCTCGGGGGACGGCGGCAGGGCCCTGTGCATCACCAGGTCTCATGTGGTTTGCCTTCTCCTCCTCATGTGTCTCTTCGGCACCGTGCCTCTGTTTCCCCTGCAGTCCCCCTCCTCTCCTTCCTCCCGCACCAGCGTGTCTCTGCCCCAATTCCCAGCCCCTTCTACAGATGAAGAGACTGAGGCACTGAGAAGCTTTGTCCCAGGCCCCTTCAGAGAAGTGGACTGCAGGGCCTCGGGGCAGTCATTGTGCTGAATCCCCTGTGGAGCTTTCTGCTGCCACACGGACAGAAAGCCATTTGGCAAACACACTCACATTGCTTGTCTGGGCTAGTGCCAAACTCAGAAGGGAGTCAGGTGCTTCCCCCAAGGAGCCGGGTCGGGCAATGGTGGAGGTTCAGGCTCTGTATCCATAGGTTCGGGTGCCGTGTGACCTCAGACAAGTTGCTTAATTTCTCTGAGCCTCAGTTTCATTATCTGTAAAATGGGAGTAGCAAAAGTATCTACCCCTTGGGATTATTTGAAAAATAAATGAGATGGTGCGTGTAAAGTGCTCCTGAGAGTTCCTGGCCCCTAACAGCATTACATTAAGTATTTATAGGTAACAATAAAAAAAACTTTTTTATATATGGTAGAGCCCAGTAGAACAGTGGTCCCCAAACTTTTTGTCACCAGGGACCAGTTTCATTGAAGACAATTTTTCTTTGGATGGAGGGTGGGGTGGATGGACTAGGAGGTGGAACCAGGTGGTGACATGAGCAGCCTGATTCCCAATAGACCAGAGACCAGTCCTGGCCCGTGGTCTTGGGGTTGGGGACCATGCGTTTAGAGCACAGTCAGCAGTTCCTAACTGTGTGACCCTAGGTGGGTTATTTAACTTTCTGGCCTTGATTATCTTGTCTGCAAAGTGAGGAAAGTCGAGTTGGAATGAGGATCAGATGAGGTGAAGCAGCAAGAGTGCCTAGCAGATAGTGAGCGCTCAGTGAACAGGTTTGTTGAGACCCTGTTCTACCCCAGAGCCAGGGGAGGATGGGCAGAGGTGGGCAGAGTCTTGTCGGAGCATCAGGGCCGGGTTTGTGGGAACCCTTTTCTTGTGTCCCTCATCAAGACGGCCAACTGGTGCTGGGGACCTGGGGACCAGGGCCCTCAGTGCCAACTTGGCCTGTAGAGCTCTACTTGTCGTCTGGGACATCTGAGCCAGGAACCCAGGATCTACTTGGCCGGCGGCTCTGACCTCCAACCTGTGAGGTGCCCTGGGGCCTCTGTCCTCCCTGCCCTGTGCTCTTCACCTGCGTGGTCTCCATGCTGGCTCCTTCCCACCCTCAAACTCCAACCTACAGCCCCAGGAGCTGACGATGGTCTCTGATGTTTGTGCCACTGCCAACCAAGCCTACCCAGACCTTGCCTTCCCTAGAACTCACTCCCTGGTTAAGAACCTTGGCACTGAAGTGGCCTTCAGGTATTCGTCCCTTATTCCCACCTGCACCTGCTTTTGGGGACTGCTCCTTCTCACTTCCACGAGATTCTGGTGGGACTGCCAATCAAGGACCCTGCATCTTTGCGCCAGTACAAATCATGAGCCTCTGGGGGGCTAATCAGGGACCTCACCTACTTGGAAATAGCAGTTGGTCCAGAACTGCACCAACGGGAGCCAATCAGAGTTCCCTTTGGGAAAAATGCTGGGAGAGCCAGGATTTTCTGAAATCAGAAGCTACGTGACCTTGCACGACCATCCTTCCCATCATTTGGAGCAAGACTGCCTAAGAGGTAGAGGGGAGCAGAACTAAGAGGAGGAGAGACAAGTTTCTGAGGCCACTATTTGGACCACTGGCCATATCCAGCCATGCCTGAATATGGTGGGGGACTCCCAGTTGCACCACCCAATGTACTGTCTTTTCTGCTTCAACCAGTTTGGATTGGGTTCTGCCTTTCTCAGCCGGGAGTCCTGACTGACTCAGAGCCACACGGGTGCCCTTCTTCCACCATCCTTCCATCCTTCTGCCCGCCTCCCTTCATCACCACTCCTTTCTACGTCCTGGCCCTTCATTGTAGTTGGAGCTTTTCATCTAATTCCTGCCAGCAGCAAGAGAAGGGCGGAGATGAGAGGAAGGAAAACATTCTGGAAGGGGGGAACTGATGGACGGGAGAGACAGATACGTCACGTGAGTCCAGAAAGCCCAAGAACAGAGGACGTGACTGCAGCAGCCCCACAGATGTGCACAGCCCCCATTCACCTGCTTGTTTTAGAGAAGAGAATATGGGCACAGAGAGGTCGGGTCATGTGACTGGGAGCCCCCCACCATATTCAGAGACTTGTTCAAGGACACAGAGTGAGGAAGTGGCAGAAATGGGATTAGAATCTGGGTCTTTTGACTCTGTCATCAGAGAACCTCCCTGTCACTCAAGTTTCTCATTATGAAGATAAGAAAATCTGAGGCCCAGATGGAATAGCGCCTGGGACATTATCCCCCCAGTAGAGTGGTGGTTTATGGGAGGCATGGCACATGTGCAAAATATGTCCACACACACTCAGAGCCACACTCAGGAATTCCCTCCCTCCTTCCTGACCCTCAGGGAGTGACCAGTCCGGGTGATGGGGAGGGGTGAGTCAGAGGCAGGCAGGGGTGTACAAAGAAGTCCTCTAATAAAATAGTTTGAACACAAGACAGTGCCATGGTGCTTCTGGCACAGAAACCAACCCCCTGACCCTCCTCCTCACCCAGGCCTTTATCCCTAGCCTGGACCCTGACCCTGACACTAGCCTTGTCTCCTCCCCACTGTCCCACAGCTCCAATGTGTGTCTGCCACTCTGTCCTGACTCATCAGGTTTGGACATTACCTTCTGACTTTCCACTATGAGGGATGAGGCCTTCTCTCCCACTCACGCCCTTCCAGGCTCCACATTCCCCCAGTATTAATTTCCAGTACTCAGCGGTCAGCTTTCCAACTCTGAGGACTCCACCGCCTCCTCTGTTTCTGGTTCATGTGGCTCTAGGAGCATCCCCTGAAGCTCCCAAAGACCTTCCTGCAAAGATGAGGCTCTTGAGCCACCCCCTGCTCCACAGTCTGCCCAGCAGCTCCACGAGCCCCCTCCCCGGATGGCCAGTTACAAGCCCGCTAGGACAAGCCAGTCCTGACCATCATCGGAACTTGGACCTTAAGTCTCTTGAGCTCTTGTGCCGTCACTCTTGTGTCCTGTCCCCCACTCTGGGCTCTACCATGGCCCTGTGCAAGGTGAGGGACGCCCACCTTGGTTAAGAACCTTGGCTGTGGACATCGGGCTTCTCAGGGACCTCGGATTGAGCTCTGCCTGATGTTGCCTCCCCCTTCCCACCATTACTTTGAAATTGAAATGAAGGTCTCCAGCGGGCCTTCTCTTATTATTATCAAATTATCTGGGTTCATTACGTCATTATAAAAAGAGAGAACCAAAACACACCAAGGACTGAGGGGCCATGTGACAAGTGTCGGCAGCCAAAACCTGAGTGTCTCCTCTGAGTCTGCAGTCACTCAGCTCCCTGGCTAGCCCTTTACCTCGGATGTGAACAATGGGGGCTTTGTGGGATTTGTCGCTTCTGCCGGGCCCTTCTGAGTCACTGCATATTTTTATGTGTTCAGCAATATACAGTGTGAGTCATTCTCTAGCTTGGGGGTATTTTGGGACTTGTGCTGTTTTACTTACAATCGCAGAAAAATCAAATATTACAGAGGTGATAAAAAATACAGCAAATTCATATGACCCATCTCAGTGTGTATAAGAGGCCAGGGCTGAGGAGAGAGCTGGGACATGAGGTCATTGACGAGAGTGTTCCGGGGAGGGTGGCTAAGGGTGAAAGCAAAGCATGACCTATTTTTGTTAAAGCCAAGTGAGAGGGTGATTATAACATCTCTAAGAAATCTTCTTATGCCAACACAGAATGTGCAGGCTTTTCCCTCCTCAATTCCTGAGAGTCCAGGGAGAAAAGGAAGGACTCTCCCTGAATGAGAGCTGTTTCTTCAAGGTCCTCTAGTTTCTGGACTGGATTGTTGGTGACAGAAAGGGGGTGAAAATGTAGAGGGGAGGGAGACGATGCCCCCAGGTGTCCTGTGTTCTCCCACAGAGGCCCTGCCTGGAGGATCTGGGTGCTAGTGGCTGAGTGAAAGAGCTGAAGCTGGTGCATTGCTTTGACAAACCTTAAGGGGGGAGGGAGGGATGCATAGGGGGAGATGGAAGAATATGTAGGGGGAGATGGAGGGATATGTAGGGGAGATGGAGGGATATGTAGGGGGAG
>CAUYON010189350.1:0-49574 GCA_963573935.1 Arctocebus calabarensis | reverse complement strand
TTCTTGTGATATTTTACTTAGGAACATGTTCTCCAAATAGCTTTTTTATTTTTAATTGAGGTAATATTCATGTGCTATTAAGTTAACCATTTCAAACCATTTTAAAAAGCGTAGTTCAGTGGTGGCTAGTCCATTCCTGGGGTTTCATACCCACTGCCTTTTATTTTATTTTTTTTTTGAGACAGAACCTCAAACTGTCACCCTGGATAGAGTGCTGTGGCATCACAGCTCACAGCAACCTCCAATTCCTGGGCTCACGTGAGTCTCCTGCCTCTGCCTCCCAAGTAGCTGGGACTACAGGCGCCCACCACAACGCCCGGCCATTTTTTGGTTGCAGCCACCATTGTTGTTTGGCGGGCCGGGCTGGATTCGAACCCGCCAGCTCAGGTGTACGTGGCTGGCACCTTAGCCCGTTGAGCCACGGGCGCCGAGCCCATACCCATTGCCTTTATCTGATTCTAGAACATTTTATCACTTTATAGGACACCCACTAGCAGTCACTCCCTTCCCCCAGCCCCTGGGATGCGCCTGTTCTGGACATTTCATGTAATGGGTGTTTAGTGTCTTTGGTCTAACCATGTTTTCAAGTTTGTCTGTGGTGAAGCATGTGGCAAAATGTCATTTCTCTGTGGCTGAGTAACGTTCTATGGGGAAGAGAGGCCACGTTTTGCCCATCTGCGCATCCATCAGTGAGCATTTGGCTGTTGTGAAGAGTGCCGCTTTGAACACCCCTGTCACACGTAGCAGCTTGAGATGCCATTTTCAGGGTTCTTGGGCACACTGGGGAGTGGACCTGCCGGGTCAGCTGCGTGAGGAGCTGCCAACTGTTCTCCGCAGTGTGCGTGTGTGTCTGCGTCGTCAACATCAGCGTCCTCCCGTGGGTGCAGAGAGGGTGGCCTTTCCCTGTGGCTCATATGTAGGGCCATAGTGGGTTACTTCGGGGCGAGGCCAGCCCAGCTGCAGCCTGACCTACACATGCCCATCCCCCTCACTGGGCCAGGCTCCTCTGCCTCCAGCTTTCCACTTGACCCTCTTGGGGTCCTCCTGGGCTCCCCGGATGAAGCCCCTGCAGCTTACACTGCCTCTGCAGCCAGAGCAGGCCACCCCCTGACTCAGGATGCCCAGGCGCTCTGTCACACACATTCATGGTGAAGGACTCCGCCCCGACCCCTGTGACCTCCTTCACCTCCTGCTCTGGGCTCCTCTGTCCGAAATCAGAGGCTTAGTTTCCATTCCGGTCAGTATAGACAGTATCCAACCCCTGGGTCCTATTTCTCTTCCTCCATGAGAGAATATGGGTGGACACATAGTGGGTGCTCAGCTGAGGTAGAAGCATAGTAGGTGCTGGGCTGCAGTAAGGCACATAGTGGGTGCACAGCTGAGGTGGACACATAGTGGTGCTGAGCTGATGTGGATGCATGGTGGGTGCTCTGCTGACACATAGTGGGTACTGAACTAAGGCACATAGTGGGTGTGACAGAGTGAGTGTGCACCAGAGGCACGGCGACGAGTTATAAAAGGACCTTAGGAGCCTCCTTCCTTCTCCTCCTTACTCAAGAGTACACTGACTTCCTGTAATCTTCCTTTGCTGCAGAGCTGCAGAGAGACGAAGAGGAGGCCGCTGTTCTGGGTGCAGGGAGAAGCCCTCGGTGGTGCCCATGGCTGGCGAGGACCCCACGCTGAGCACGAGTCACCCGTTCTATGATGTGGCCAGACACAACATCCTACAGATGGCAGGTAGGTCCCCAGCTGAGGGGTCCCCAGGATCGCGGGCAGTGCCCTTCTTCCTCTGGGCCCTGGGGGATGGCAAACTCCTTGGGGCTGCCTCCCCGGCTGGGCTGCGCCCACAGAGCTAAAGCCATACTGGGAATAAGAGTGCCCGCTAGGGTTCCGAGAAAGCAGCTGCAACCTTGTCTCAGCTCTGCCCAGTGCTCAGAGGAGCCCTTGGCAGTGTCCCGCCAGCCTTTGAAGAGCAGAGGACAAAATTTCATGGATTGTTTTATTAATAAGTTTCTGTTTAGTTCTGTCCACCTTTGCTCCATACATTTTGATGCTTTGTCACAAAAGCAACAAATAAATGTCTGCCAACACTTACTGATGGTCCCCAACCTTTATGGCGCCAGGAAGCAGTTTTATGGGAGACAGTTTTTCCAAGAAAATTGTGGTGGGGTGGGACATTAGATTCTCCTAAGGAGCAGGAAACCTAGATCCCTCCCACACTCAGTTTACAGCTGGGTTTGTGTTCCTCTACCTCAGCCTCCCGACTCGCTGGGACTAGCACGCCCGTTTAGTTTTTCTATTTTTAGTAGAGATGGGGTCTCACTCTTGTTCAGGCTGGTCTTGAGCTCCAAGCTCAAGGGATGCCCCTGCCTCAGCCTCCCAAAGTGCCAGGATTATAGGCACGAGCCACTGCACTGGCCTTTTTTGGACAGTTGGCCACGTCGCAGGGGCCATATTTCCAGAGCCACATAGGACATGCTGAAGATCCATGGGATTCATGCCTCTGAGTCTCTGGTGGGCTTGGCGGGTAGAGTAGAGTAGGGTAGGGTCAGGGGCGGTTCAGGACCTAGGGCCCTCTTCCCTCCTGCTCCCCCAGGGCATGGCCTGGACCCCTTCAGGGCTCTGCTGTGTCCTTCAGGTGTGACCAGACATCACTCCCACCAAAGGTTTTCTAATTCTGCTCTCCCAAGCTCTGCTTCCCCCTGGCCCAGCATTGAGAACCAGACTCTTGTCAGAGAGCCCTGGACTTATCTCTCACTATTCAAACGGTTATGAATTTGGCCAGATGGAAGCTTTGTAGAATTTTAACTCTGAAAGTAGTGTTTTGTTAATGAAGCTGACTTCGGTATTTTAAGAAGTGGTCGCGGTGGGTCTCAGTGTGTTTTGAGGCCTGGGTCTGAGGCTGAGTGCTCAAAATTGGAGAAAGTCAGGTGGAAAGATAGAAGGTTCCAGACCCGAGGGCCTGAGGAGGGAGGTGGAATCTCAGAGGCGTGGATGGGGGGAGTGTTGGGGGAGAGAAAGAGAAGGAATCTCCGGGTTCGGTCCTGCCAGACACACGTCCACTCGCTCAGGTCCAGGTCTTTCTGCACAAACCATTCAGACGGGGCTTTTCTGCAGGACACCGTCCAAAAGGAGTCTGCACATCTCCTTCCGCATCTGCAAAAATGCTTGGCCACCTTCAAACAAAAAGCCAGAACCAAAACAGACGTGCTCCCAAACCTCTTGCGCAGATTGCCACTGCCTTTTTACACGTTTTAATCGTCCTCTGCTGGGAGAAGATGATGGGTGGCCTGCAGCATACTGTAGGCGATAGCTCTGGGAATCGTTTCTTTATTCATAAACCGGGCTTCCCCTGTTGCAGAGACGCAAATGATGCGGTGTGAACAGCAAGGGGTGAAATAGGGGTCATGAATCAATCCGGGGCCTTGCAGAATTTGCATTTTATTGATAGTTTTCATTTCCTTCCATATTACATCATTTTGAAGTCTGTTTTCGATATGCTGACCTGTGTTCCCGGAGAGCAGCGAAGGGGCATTTACCCATGTTGACTGATGGCATCAACACAGACGCAGCACTGACAGCTCGCCAAGGCGTTGCCCAGTATGTTCGGGTCCCTTGCAGCTGCTGGGGAGGCCTGTGTCCAGGCAGCTGGGAGCATGGCCTTGGCATGGGAGGGCAGAGGATGCTGTGGGGCCAGATGCCTCGTATGGCCTCCAGCCCTCATTTTCCTCACTTGTAACTGAGAAGATGCCCCAGGAAGCACCCAGCATCCCACCTGCGTGTGGTCATGGCTTGCGATTATTAAGCACTTACTGTGCGGCAGGGCTATGCCAAGACCTGACTCAGTTATTGATTTAATCCTTCCTGCAACCCTCCCAGGTTTATTAATTTCTCATATTGCAGGTGACCAGAGAAGCTGGCCCCTGCTACCCAGCTGGAGAGCGTAGAGCAGTGCTGCCCATGGGCTGGGCACAGTCCTTCGTTCTTTTCTCTCCTTTCCTCTTAATTTTTTATTGAAGTTTATAGCTTTAGCAAATGCTTCAAACAGAGATCGGAACCCAATTTCTCTGCCACTGCACTTGCTCTAAGCTTCATAAGTTTGTCAGGTCTGAATAATGCTGTGATGTTAGTTTGGAAGGACATTTAGAAAATCTGTTGGTACACAAAGAAAGCACCAAATTAGTTGCCCTTTTGGTTTGGGAGGGAGCAAAAAGTCTTCGATAGGAACTCCCTTCAGAGCTCAGGATCATGCAAGGTCACAAACCCTGCAAACAATAGGTGTTCAATAAGTGTTTATTAAATGAATGAGTGAATGAGTCAGAGCTTTATGCAAGCAGGATGCTCGGCCCAGGGTGGGCTCTGGGCCCCGCAACCCCACATTCCTGCCTCAGTGCCTTTGCACGTGCTGTGCTCTGCCCAGGGACCCTCTTACTATTGTTTGCAGACAGCAGGCAGGAAGGGTTCATGGTGCATCCTGCTCCCCTCATGTTCCATTGCTGGCTCCTCGGTGGGTGCTCATCCTCTCCTGTCTGGCTGTCAACCCCACACTGCTCTGCCCTGCTTGGCTGGCTATCCAGAGCTGAGGTAGTGCATCCCCTGCCTGGCAGCACAAAGGCCTGTCACCAGCAGTGGGTACCAGAGCACCAATAGGCTGTGAGCCCCTCCCCACCTCACTGACACATCTGAGGGGACGAGGACAGGCAGCAGAGGCCCCTGCTCCAGGATGGACCTGTAGCTGAGGAGCAGGGCGCTGGGACCAGGGCCCATCCACTGATGGCTGCTAGAGACCTGCTGTCCTTCACCCCGGACCTGGGGCTCAGCAGAGCCGTGTCCCGTTCTTTCTCTCCAGCAGTGGGCCCTCCACAAACTCATCAAGCTGATCATCTGTTGGCCAAAGTATTTTGCACATTCCCAAGAGTTCTGTGCTTTAGCTAGCCCCTGTAGGTCCATGGGGCACTGGCCCCACACACCGGGGGCCTGATTTAAAAAACAAGAGAAAATTCCAAGACTTCTGCTGGTCTGAGTCTGGAGATGATACATGACTTTTTTTGACCTTCCAATGCTGATGGTAACCCTCTCTTCCCGCCCTAGAGGCATTTTCTTTGTTTTTCCAGTAGCTGCAGAAATGATGTGAAGGAGACTTGTTATTTTCCCCTTTGTCACAAAGGGAACAAGGTCAGCCTTGGAATTCTGGTCTCTGCAATGTAGAAATGGTTTGGAAAACAGTCTGTACTTTTAGGCTCAGCCGTTGGAGGTTTTGTGCCCCCAAAACTCCCATTTGGCCAAGGGCACAAATACAAGTGCAACCGTTTCAAACAGGAGCTTTCTAAACAAACAGGGAGCGTGCCTGGAATTCCTGAGAAACCTGTGAAATGAGAAGGAAGCTGCGTTTGGAAACTGTGAAATTACTCTGGATTCCAAACACAGAGTAGCTCCCAGGCGCCTGGGAAGGATCAGATCCGTGTCCAAAATAAAGAGCAGCTCCTTGGGCTGCAGCTGAGAGGGTGGCGGAGAGATCACACGCTGTGTGTGCGGGTGTGCTCATGCAGAGAGTATGTGCACACGTGTGTACATGTGTGTGTGTGTGTGCGTGCGCTCGTGCACAATCTTGATCCATGACCTTTCAGAGCTGCGGGGCTGAGAAAGTTCCGACGTCGCCCTTTCTCATTTCAAGGACGCACTCTGAGAACTGACGTAAATGGTTTCCAACTACAAACATGAGCCGTGTACGTTTCTAGGACACCTTCTGCAGGTTCCTAATAATCTTTCTATAATCAATCCTTCAGTCAATCAATAATTACTGGATGTAGTTGAGGAGTGAGCAGGATGAAGGCCCTGCCTTGAGGCCTGTCGGTCCAGGGAAGAACGAGCCCTGCGAGTCGGCTGGGGGAGCCCCAGGATGAGCTGGCAGTGGGTCTGAGAGCAGGGGCCCTGGGAGTGGGGCACTGAAGCTGAGGTGGGAAGCAGGTGGGAGGATGCTGCGGGGCCTGGGGAGCAGCTCGTGGAGCCGGGAGGCAGAGAGAGGCAGGAAAGAGGGCCGAGGGATGAGGCTACGGGGGAAAGGGGAGGAGGCCGGGGGAGCTGCTGGGACTCTTCTAAGGGCAGTGGGGAGCCACTAATGGCGGGATTGGGCTGCAGCTCAAGTCCCTGAGTCTGGGGAAACTCACGGGCTGCTCCTGGCTGCCTCTTGGCACCTGCCGCTCGAGATCTGCTGGACACCTTGTCCAGGTGGGTTAGTCACTAGGGCTGCTGCAACAGAGCACACAGACCAAGCAGCCCAGGACAGCGCACACTGACCCTCGCAGTTACGGGGCACGGGTCATGGGGGATCCATCTGGGGAGGCCCCAAGGGGAGCACATTCCATGCCTCTCCCTCAGGTCCGGGGGCTGCTGTCTTGGCGTTGCAGGGTTGTGTCTGCACCGCGCAGTCGCTGACCTCACCGCCACCTGCCTCCTTCCCTCTGTGTGTCCTCGGATCTCTCCTCCCGTCTCTTACAAAGACATCAGTCTCTGGATTGGCATCCACCCTAAATTCAGGGTGATCTTATTTTGAGCCTTCATTAGATCTGCAACGACCCTGTTTCTGCGCAAGTCACTTCTGAGGTTCCAGGTGGACGTGAGTGTCGTGGGGACACCATTCAGCCCATGACCCTAGGTGAGAGGGCGGCTGAGCCACCCCTCAACCCCTTCTCTGAGGTCCACAGGGTCAACACTGCCCAACAGAACTTTCTGTGTGATGGAGACGTTCCAGTGCAGTCCCCTCTCAGCATGTGAGAGCACTGACCGCTTGAACTACGCAAAGGGGCTGAAATTTTAATCTGATTTAAGTTCATTTAAAAATCAATGCCACAAGTGGTGCCATGCCCTGAACCAGAGGGTGCCATGTGGGGTGTGCAGAAGGGAGGAGGGGGGTCTGTGCTGCAGGTGTCCTGTCCCCAGACCCCTTCTGGATGATGAGAAGCCCTGTGGGCAGCCTTTGAGAACCCCATTTGCACAGCCTGCAGCAGAGGAGGGGAACAGTCTAGCGGGAACAGCTTAGGGCAGTAAGATGCCTCTGTGCTGGTGGCAGCCAGGCTAAGGGCCTTGTGGGCCAGCGGTGGAGAAGACTCAGGCATTCCCCTCCCTCTTCCTGAGGGCCCAGTGTGGTGCTGGCTCCTTCCCTGCACCTCACGTCCCTCTCTGTGCCTGTGGTCACCCTCAGCAGTGCTGCGGGCTGGGCTCACTGTGTCCTTGTGTGTTTGGTGTCATAGGAAGCTGGGAGTGCTAGGCCTTGGGGTGACCCACCTGTTCTCTGCGACCCAGGTCGTGGCTATGAGGGGCTCTGTCCCTGCACATGGCTTTAGTCACTGCCACAGCCCTCCCAAGGGCATCTTGCATTCTGGGGTCTTCTCTCTCAGGGCCCTGGCCTGGGAGAGGAGGCAGATCTGGGCCAGGGAGTCCCTGATGGCTTTCCGGCCACAGATGGGGTAGACCTCAGGGGAGCTTGAAGAGGAGGGGATGGCGTGTCCTCAGGCAGCTAGAAAGAGGCTGTTCTGGTTTTTTATCCCGCTAAGCACCTGCTGTGTGCCTGGCCCTGAGCCCAGGTTCTGGGACACAGGTGATCGGACCCAGTCCCTGTCGTCAAGGAGGACCCCTCCCCACTGCTGTTCTGGGTGGGCACAGGGAGAGGCAGGGCCCGAGTATCAGCACTCCTGAGAGGGCCCCTGCTCACCTCAAGTGAGGGTGCGCCCAGAAGCCACTGTTCCCAGGTCATCCTGGTGTCCTTCAGAGCCCACAGTCCTAAAGGGGCCCTTGGGGTGTAGGGAGGACTCAGCGGCCAGACACTAGCTTTAAAGTTTGATGTGTCTGGGCTCGGCACCTGTGGCTCAACGGGCTAAGGCACCAGCCACATACATTTGAGCTGACGGGTTCGAATCCAGCCCAGGCCCACCAAACAACAATGACGGTTGCAACCGAAAAAATGGCCGGGCGGGTTGTGGTGGGCGCCTGTGTCCTAGCTCCTTGGAAGGCAGAGGCAGGAGACTTGCTTGAGCCCAGGAATTGGAGGTTGCTGTGAGCTGTGATACCACAGCACTCTACCCAGGGTGACAGCTTGAGGCTCTGTCTCAAAAAAATAAATAAATACATAAAGTTTGATGTGTCTGGATTTAAATCCTCCATGCTGTCAGCCAGCCGTGTGGCTTTGTGTGGGTGACTCAGGTTTCCATCTATAAAATGGGCTGGTCGTGAAAATGAGCCTGGGATGAACCCAGTCAGTGTGAGCGAGGCGGCACAGAGTGAGTACCCAGGGGTGACCCCCCCGGCTTAGGCAGGGCTGGCTGAGGAGGCTGCTTTGTGTTAAGTACTTGAGGGTCTTCCAAAGAAGGTGGCGTGGAGACTCACCCTGGCTCTGCTCCTCTAGGGGATGACCACTTTGGAAGGCGCCTCATCACGTTCAGCTGTTGCCGGATGCCTCCCTCCCACCAGCTCAACCACCAGCGGCTGCTGGGGTAAGTTCCTGGCTCTGTCCCTCCCTCCACCCCACACCCAGTCGCCGCCTCTTTCCTGAGGCCCCCTATGAACTCATGACCCACCTGATGGCCCTCTGTGGACGCTCCTGGTCACTGGGCCACCACAGCTGTTGCCAGCAGCACAGCACAGAGTGGGTTTGGTTTCCTCCAGCCAGTGAAGCTGAGTGATCCCTCTGGAGTCAGGGACAGCTGCCTGATCCTGGGTGTGAGGCCACCCCCCAGACGAGATGGCGCAGACCACCAGGCCTGCCACGCAGGCTGTTCTTGAGGCCTCAGTGCCCTGCCTGGGGCCCTCGGAGCTGTGTGCGTTTCCTGTGGCAGCCTAAAATGGCCGGCAGCATGTTCCCTCATGGCAAATCTAGGCGTGGGCAGGTCTGTGCTCCCCCACACCCCAGGGCCACAGTGGAGGATCCTTCCTGCCCCTTCCAGCCCCAGATGGCCCCAGGCATTCTGGCTTGTGGCTGCACCACCCCATCTCTACGACACCCCCTCTCTGCATCACCCCCTCTCTGTGTCACCCCCTTTCTGCATCACCCCCTCTCTGTGTCACCTCATCTGCGCGTCACCCCCTCTCTGCCTCACCCCCTCTCTATGTCACCCCCTCTCCACGTCACCCCCTCTCTGCATCACCCCATCTCTGCCTCACCCCCTCTCCGCCTCACCCCATCTCTGTCACCCCATCTCTGCCTCACCCCCTCTGTATCACCCCCTCTCTGCATCACCCCCTCTCTGCATCACCCCCTCTCTGCAGCCTCCAACTTCACACACAGCCTTTTTCCCTTTTCCCTTCTCTTAGGAAGGCACCAGCCCTTGGACTTCACCACTCTAGTCCCGTGTAACCTCATCTAACCTAATTCCATCAGCAAAAGACCCTACTTCTAAATAAGGGCTCTGCGTGGGTTTTGAGGACCCTGCTCAAGCCCAGGACAAAGCCCTGCGCTGCTGCTGCCACCGTGGGCTCAGTGGCCTGCTGTGTGGCAGCCAATGTGTCATTGTGTCAGGGCCCATCTGCAGACTGAGGGAAGGAGGCCTGATGCCCAGCACGCCCCAGACGTGCACAGGCTCCAGGGCCAGTACAGTGTGGAGCGTGTAAAACCACGGGGGCCTGACCTAACAAAGCTGACCTCCTGGCCATACCCACCCAGATCCACTCCCCCTGCCAGGTGATGGAGCCCCTCTGCTTTCTAGGCGGTACCCTCCCCCTGCACCATGGCCCTGGCCCCTCAGCCCACCTCTCTCCATCTGGAAAGTGCTTTACATAGATCTGATCCTCACTCCCCAGCCACAGTGCTGCCATGGGACCTTTGCACCAGCTCCCCCCATGGCCTGTGCTTCTCATGCTGCCGACCTCAGGGTGGCCTCACTGCCCTCAGGGCTCTGCTCCAATGCCACTGGGCCCCAGAGCCTCCCTGACCACTTTAAGCACCCTCCTTGTCGTGACCACATGCCTGTCACGCCCCAACTCATCTCCTTTAGAACCTTTGACTGCTCCACACTCGATGTCAAGGGCAGGACCTCCTCTGTCTTGGTTGATATCAAGTGCCTGGCATTTAGGGTGTGCTTAGTAAATACATGGGGAAGGAAGTAATGAAACGTTGGGGAAAGAAGTAATGAAACATTGGGGGGAAGGAAGTAATGAAACGTTGGGTTCAAGAAAGTGAATCAGGGCCCCGGCTAGAATATTTCTCAGAACTTTACACCAACAAGCATTATGGGTAGTTTCCAAAAGCAACTCAGCCAAGGAAGCTTTTGCCCTATTGAGCAGAGCCCCTTAGAGGGATGAAGCTGATGGCCCTCAAGGCCGCTGACTGCCTGAGACCTCCCCAACCCTTTGCTGTCCCTTCCCTGGCCAGACCTCCTCCTGTGCCTGCACTGTGCACCTTGCGTGCAGCACCCCCAGCCACACACACCCTCCCGTGTACACACTCCCCCCAGCCACACACGCCCTCCCATGTACACACTCCCCCCACTACCCACCGTGTCAGCCCCCTCCTGTGCACACACCCCTTCATCACTAAGCCCCGAGCTCAGCACAGAATGTATGCTCGGGGTCAAAAGCTAACATGCATAGATTGACTGTGATTGTCACATGCCCACCAGGCCACCAAACCCACCTGCAGGACTGAGCCTTCTCCAGCCCTAGGTGGCTCTGGATCCATCATCTTGAGGCCCGGCCCCAGACGCGGGGCCCTCTCAGACCTGCCTCCCTCCCTGCCCTCCTCAAAGCCACGTGGCCTCCCACCCCCTCAGGGAAATATCTCCGTCCCCTGCTGCTCGCTTGTGCCCAGCTGAAAGCGTCCCTCCCTTGCTGCTGACCTCTGCTCTGCCATGATGTGGCTGCCAATCCTCCTTCCTGATGGGACCAGCTGGCCTCAGGAGACTTGGTACCAGGAGAGAATCGGCAAATATCCAGGCCAGCACCTCCTCTGGGATCGGCATCTGGGCAAACAACAGCCTTCAGGGACTGCGTGGGAAGCTCAGTCTCAGCAAAAGGAAGTTGGTCTGGGGGCCTTGGGGCCGGCTCACTGGCAGGGTTGTACTTCCTTCTCATAGCCAAACCCAAGCATTTATTTTGGTAGTACTTAAGACTTTTCTTTATACTGTGCTTTAGGCTCAAGTTATCATTTCAGGCGGCCACAGAACAAAGGGTGACTTTTCTCATGCCAATGAGAACTTTTTATTTTTAACTTTGAAGAGGGCCAATTTGAAGATATAAACTTGTATAGATGAAAATAACGTAGATCACTATCTACTTTTAATTATTTGTATTAAGTTAGTTACTTGTCCATATTTAAAACTCAAGAGAATATTAATTACAAGCATTGCTTACATATTCCACTCTCATATTTCATAAAAGTTTTATGAAATTTTATTTACCTCTGACATCAGTAACAGGCCCATCTCTGGGTGTCCCTGGAAACACGTATGCACCCTTGCGAGGACAGAAGGGACCTGGGACTGGCCTCGTGTGGACTCACACATTGTGGGGAACAGCTTGGGACACTTGCCACGTCCCGATCCTGGTACCCACCTATTAAAGCCAAATGACTCTTCCACCAGCAGCACCACGGGGAACAGGCCGTGGCCTGGAACCCGCTACTCACGATGAGCAGAGGCATGAAGGGATCACAGAAGCACCTGGAAGACTCTGGGCTGCTTGCCTCCTGAGAATGCCCCTGGGACAAGGATCTGATCTGGTCCATTGAATCTTCCTATAGCAGCTGAAAATATAGTGGTGATGGCAGAGGCCCTGCCAGGAGCAGGTGCCCAGGACAGTCTCCGGCCAGGCGCTGTTTCCACGTGGCAAACTGCTGTAGAATTCATGAGGCGCACTGGGGTCCTGGGCACAGGCTAGCCCAGTTGATGAGACTGGCCCTCCCCGGAGGCTGCTCACGACCACGAGAGGGAGCCAACCCAGTCTGCAGCCTGGCCCTGGTGTTTTACTAGGAGAGGGGTGCCAAATCCCAGAAGAGCCCTTACCCTGGGACAGCTGATTAAAGGCATTCTCTTCTCAGCTTATTCATTTTGAGTCACGGGATGACCTGCGGCTTGTGAGCCAGCCCTTACCAAGGCTGCCCCTGCTGGCCAGGAACGAGTTCAGGGTTTGTTCTTATAAAAGTGCCTTTGGCAGACAGAAAGCAGAGTGGTGGTCGCCAGGGACTGGGAGAGGGGGAGGGAGGACCAAGTGTTAACAGGTGCAGTATCCTTGTGGGGTGATGAGAATGTTTTGAAGTTGTTCATAGGTTGTTATTAAAGTTGTTACAGGTGGTCCCACAACTCTGAATGTAACTAAGTGCTGCTGAATTGTTCACTTAAAAGTGGTTAATTTTATATATATGAATTTCTCCTGAAATTCAGTTAAAAAACGAGCACTTCTGCCAACAACCAGTTTTTTATGTGCCTATCCTTTGCTACCAGATGAAAGTGGCAAGTGTGGCTTCCATGAACAGTTGGATAGGTTGTTCACTGTGCAAGGAACCCAGACGAGGGGTTACCATCCAGTTGGTGCTCTTCTTCTTTACTGCTGGGCAGTGTCTGCCCAGAGGAAGGGGTATCTTTTTGTAATTCACACAACGTTCTCTGGGAGCTTCTTGGCCTTGAAGTTTCAGGTGTAGCCTTCCTCGTGGCCTTTATGAAAAAATTATTACCCTGTGCCATCCTCCTCCTTCTTCCCTTCTCCAAAGGGATGATTGTCTGGTGACCAGATGTAATGTTCCTTTTTTGAAATGGGTAGGAAAAAAGTCCATGTCTTTGAAGCCCAGCTAGTAATTTAATTAACGGCTTCCTGTGCTGAGCTCACAGCAGACGTGTGCAGGTACCCGGAGGGGCTTGCGCCTTGAACGGAGGGAACACAGGAGCTCGGCACTGTGGCTGGAGGAAAGGTACCTGCTTTTGCCAGGAAGTGTCCAGAGTGGATACAGGAGCTGTGCAGAGGCATTGCCTGAATTCCCCTTTCTTAAGAAAGAGTCATTGGAGAAATGCAGAAGTGACCATCCCTAGGAGTGATGAGGACTCTCTCAGCGGCTCGGAGACTCGTCCACCTTTTGTATCAAGTGGGAGGTCTTGATGTGGGTTTCGAGAGACGTGTATCTCAGTGAGTCACGTTTGTCCCAGTGGCTTAGACCAAATAGCGTTTGAGACAACACTCTGGGGATAGGCACTGAGGCTCCATCTATAACCGGAGAGCTGAACCCGTGTACTGCGTGAGGTCAGATTCGCATCGTGTTTACACATCGGATAGGCGCTATGGCAGCACGCAGCTCTGGAAGGCAGGGCAGTGTGGACTTGGGAGCCAGACTGCTCGGTTCAAATCTCAGCTCTGCCCCTTTCTGGTTCAGCGCCGTAAGCTGCTGGTGACTTGTCCGTAAAATGCGGATGACAGGACCTGCCTCACAGAGTCGGGGAGAATTCAGTGAGTAAAGTATGTGTGAGGCCTGCAGTTCAGACGGTCTGGGCTCTTGACAGGGTGCTCTGATGTTGTTTAGAAGTGAAACGTGCAAAGGAGATGCAAGCATCCTTTTGTGCAGGGTTTTGTGCTGGGCGGTACAAGGCCGGCTGTGCACCTGCAGATGGGCAGAGGCTGCTGGGCTTTTCTCCTGAGGCGGTTCTGGGAGCATCAGGGGAAGGGCCTGTGGCGTTGGGCTTGACAGCACAGGTTGTGCTGTGAGAGAGGCCTGGGTACAAATCCCAGCTCATGCTCTGTGCGAGCTTCCTGGGGCTCCTGTAACAGTGCACAGCAATTTATTCTCTCACAGTCTGGAGACCAGAAATACACAATCAAGGTGTCAGCAGGGCTGTGCTCCCTCCAGACGGAGACTGTTTCTTGCCTGAAGTCCTGAGGGCAAGGGAGCACCTCGGCCTTCCCAGCCAGTGGCAGCGTCACTCTCTGCTCTGCCTCTGTCCTCGTGTGGCCTCCTCCCCTCTGTGACTTCTCTTCGTGTCTCTCCTTTAAAGAGACACGTGATTGCATTTAGGGTCCACCTGGATCATCCAGGATAAGCTCCTTCTCTCGAGGCTCTTAATTTAATTACATCTGCAAAGACCTTTTTACCCAAATAAGGTCAGCCTTGTCGGTTCCAGAGATTTGATGTAAGCATTTATTCAGGGGCCACGTTTCAGGCTCCCATACCCACTTGCCAGTTGTACGGCCTCAGGTAAGTTTCTTAACACCTCCGAGCCTCAGAGGTCATCCAGGGCCTCTGAGATCCAGAGTCTGTGTATGGCCCCCTATGTGACCCTGCGTGGCCCTGTGCGTCACCCACTAGTGATGACAGCTTCTTATAGGGAAGCATGTTTGGTTTCAATGATAAGTGGGTACTTTTCACAACCGAATCTTGTGTCTTGTCCCCAGATATTTGAAGTACACCTTGGACCAGTACGTGGAGAACGACTATACCATTGTCTACTTCCACTACGGACTGAACAGCCAGAACAAGCCGTCCCTGGGCTGGCTCCAGAGCGCGTACAAGGAGTTTGACAGGAAGTACGTGTCCCCGCAGGCCACATGGGTGTGGGGTGCATGCAGTGGTGGGAGGAGGCATTGGGCCACTAGGGGGCACTAGGCAGGGGACAGCCCAGGTGGGCTGGTGGGAGGGGCAGGTGTGGGGGCTCCTCTCCTCAAGAGCCAGGTTCTTAAAGGGTCAGTCAACATTTCCGCTTTTTAGGCCATCTGTTCTGTGGCAATGGCTAAACTCTGTGGGACCATGTTACAGTAAAACTTTATTTATAAATGCTGAAATGTGTTTCATGTCAGTTTCACATGTCGTGAAATAGTAGTGAATTGTTTTATTGTTGTTGTTGTTTTGGGACAGATTCTGACTCTCACCCAGGCTGGTATGCAGTGGCCTCATTATAGCTCACTGTAACCTAAAACTCTGGGCTCAAGTGATCCTCCAGAGTAGCTGTGACTACAGGTGTATACCAGCACACTCAGCTAAAATTTTAATTTTTGTTAGAGATGGGGTCTTGCTATGTTGCCCAGGCTGGTCTTAAACACCTGGCCTCAAGTGATCCTCCCACCTGACCCCCCCAAAGTGCTGGGATTACAGGCGTGAGCCACCCTGTCCACCTGAAATAGTATTCTTTTGATTTTTTTCAACTACTTAAAAATATAAAAACCATCTTCAGCTTCCAAGCTGTACAAAAGCTGGCAGCAGGCTGGATTTGACTCGAACACCCACTGCCACCCCCGTCTAGTGGCGGCGGCTCAGTTTGGTAATGGGTAACTTCCCTTTGGGAGGAAGCAAGAGAATTCCTTAAAATTTAGGTAAGGTGTGGCAGCGGCAGTGTCGAAATCTAGCTGAGGAGTTAGAATCCATGTCGCCAGCAGTGCCATGGTCAGCCTGAGCATGGAGGCTGGGCCTGAGGGGACTAGGAGACCAGGCAGGGGTGGGAGGAGGGGCATGGGCTTCAACCTGTCAGATGGAAGGGGGCAGACTTGTTCTGTTGTGACTCGCCCAGTCCCTAGGAAGGAAGATGGGGATGAAGGTAGGAATAGGGTTACAGATTTTGTCTCAGTGGGAGCAAAAAGCAGGGATACTCTAAGTGTCAAAACCACCCGACAATGGAGTGTCTGCAGGGGTAGTGAGTTCCCTGTCACTGGAGGTGTGCAAGTGGAGCTCCAATTCTGATCAGATGGGATTTGTACAGTGTGGGTTTTCAGTCTGCCATTGATATCCCCACATCGGTTTTCCTTTCTTTCCTGTTCTCTCCTCTGTTGGCTTCTCACCCTCTGGACTGTCCTGCTGGGTCACTCCTTTTGAAGGTAAACTAGTTCACACATAAGTGTTCATGACCCTCTTCCAGGAGGGGCTCCTGCCCCGGGTGGCACCTAGCGAAAGCCACCTGCACCTTAGTCTCAGTGTGGACTTGGTGGCAGCTGCCTTCAGGGCTCTCGGACAACCGGAAGTCACTGCCGGCCTCCCTCTGCCCTGCCCTGAGAGCCTTTTAAAAAGAATTAAGTAGCGTTTCTTGGAGAGATACTTTGAGACTATATAAATGCCCTGCTCTTAATCAAAATTGTACATGCTAGTTTTAACCTTTTCCGCTGTTTCTTTTCTTGATTATTTCTACGAGGGCCACCAAATGGTGATTTCAGTTGTCAGTTGGCATTTTACTGTAGGTGACAGCTTTTCCTCTCCTTGCCTGTTTATATCAATATGGCCATATGACTTCCTATTTTATCCAGTAGTTTATAATCCATTACTGTCATTATTTTAATGATCAAATTGTCCAAATTTGCCCTGGTGGCATCCCTGCACGCTTGTGCATCCTGACGTGTCCCCCCCTCCATGGCGTCCCTGCAGGCTTGTGCGTCCTGACGTTTCCCCCTCTCCATGGCGTCCCTGCAGGCTTGTGCGTCCTGACGTTGTCCCCCTCCCCCCATGACGTCCCTGCAGGCTTGTGCATCCTGATGTGTCCCCCTTGCTCCCCGAGCATTTCCTCTCCTTTCTGGCACAAGGTGCTCTGGGCTCATCTTACATTTTTCTTGTCCCAGCTCAGGAATCTGCCACTTCCCAAGGAGCCCTGGCTCCTTTCAGTGGGCTGAGATTGAGACCGCAGGAGTGTCTGCTTCTGACACCCATTCATGCAGACACATGTCGCATTATTGTGAACGTTTACACCTATCCTTTACCTCTCCCCATAGGAGGCTTGGCGCCTGTGGCTCAAGCGGCTAAGGCACCAGCCACATACACTTGAGCTGGTGGGTTCGAATCCAGCCTGGGCCTGCCAAACAACGACGGCTGCAACCAAAAAGTAGCCAGGCGCTGTGGCGGACACCTATAATCCTAGGTACTTGGGAGGCAGAGGCAGGAGAATCACTTGAGCCCGGGAGTTGGAAGTTGCTGTGAGCTGTGATGCCACAGCACTCTATCCAGGGTGACAGCTTGAGGCTCTGTCTCAAAAAATAAATAAAGAAAGAAAAATCTTCCAGAAAGGAATTAAAAAAAACTAAGTCATACCTCTCCCCATAGGGGGCTGAGTCCACACCGATGCCAATGCCCGTCCCTGCGCCACAGGCTCACCGTCTCTGTGACCCTCTTCTCCACGGTGTGACTCCTTCCCTGCCCAGCATGCAGTCCTGTTGGGCTGCGGTCCAGACCCCTCCAGGCCCCTCCTGTGCCGTCTGGCACAGCATGCCTCCCTGGGCCTCTGTCACTCCCCGCCTTTGCGCTCATCCTGTCCGGATGGTGTGCTGGTGGTGTGTTAGCAACCAGCTCTCAGGTGGCATGGGGCAGCCTAGAACATTTGCATATTTCTGTGGGTATAAATCCTGCCACCCTGGCCAGTTTCAAGCTACGGTTGTGATGTTACTGGACAGACTCAGGAAGAGACGGCCAGTAGCCGCCTTTAAATAGGTGTCCACAGGTGGATACAATATACATACTTGTGTGCTCTGCAGAGTGTCAAGTGGTGGGCAAGAGGGCCTGGTTTTTTTGAACCTTTCCTAGTTTTTGTTTAAATCCCTTAAATTGACCCTGATGAGAGAGGAAATATCCTGAGACTCCTGTTTGAGGAGACTTGCTTTGTGGAGACCCAGGTTGAGGCCTGTCTCCCAGTCTCGTGGCCCCCATCCACTCGCGTTCTCTCCTCAGATACAAGAAAAACTTGAAGGCCCTCTACGTGGTGCACCCCAGCAGCTTCATCAAGGTCCTGTGGAACATCTTCAAGCCCCTCATCAGGTACGGTTGTGCTGGGTGAGGACCTTGGTGGGGTGGGACCCTGTCCAAGTTCCAGGACATCCCGTCTCAGGGGTGCCCACGCGTCCTGGCACACCCCACCCTGAGGTCTGCTGTGGGTCATGGTGGGTCATGGGCTGCCCGGGTCACACACCAGACTTACTGAGGGTCCTGGATGAGAGGGCCGGCCCCAGACACCTGTAAGGTTCGCACGTGGGGTTTAAGGTCCCCTCCATGGCCTGAGCACCCACAGAACACAGTCACCCACATTATGTTAGAAGGACGCACAGGGCTCAGAAAAGCTGTTTTTCTCACTGTTGTGGTGTGTCACAGAGAAAGGACACAAACTAAACTCAGCAGAGGTAAAAGGTGCGTTTGGGCAGAGCTCAGAGTGCAGGCCGGGCATCCAGCTGCCCTCTCCTGGGGTCCTACAGACAGTGCTGGAGGCCCCAGCAGCAGTGTGTATGCCAAGAGAAGCTGGGCTCACTGCTTCTCATGTCTGGGGTTTCTACTGGGGATCGGTCGCCCTGGCATGGAGCACTGGACGGCTGACCTCAGCAGCTCCGTCTCCAGCCTCTCCTGCCCTGTACAGCCTGAGGTCCGACACTCGTCACATTGGTGTGGCCATGGCCCCAGGTGTGTATGAGCACAGTCTCAGGGCGTCCAAGGGCTGAGGCTCCATCCAGGAGCAGGTGGAGGCCGGACCTCCCTTGCAAATGTGGTGTGGACACCCCAATGCTGAGTTAACCCTTCACCTCATAGCCACCCAAATAAATGGTCTGAAGAGACAAAGCCACAGCCTCCAAAAGTGGGGACCGCAGACAGCTTCCTCCATGTTTAGGGTCTTTTCCTGCCTCCAGGGGACGGTGGCCTCAGAGGCTCTGCCACCGTCACCCAGACATCCTTTCTTTCCTTCCACCTTGGCCTTGTGCTTCAGGCACATAGCTGCATGATCAGGGTGGCACCAGATGTGCCCAGGTGTGCATGCAGGAAGCTAAGATTCTTAATGAGGAGGTCACATCTGTGAGGGAGGCAGGAGGGCCCTGGGAGGGCTTCCCGGGGCAGGAGCACTTGAGCACAGTGGGTCTGAGGCTGTTGCCGGCACACTCCTCTTCCTTAGCCCCCACAGCCGCCTAAGGGGAGGTGGGTGTTGTACTGTGCACGTGGGGGACCCGGACAGAGCTGGGACGTGAGCCAGGGCCCCGGAGTCCCCGATCTCTCTCCCCACCTCAGCCCCCCACAGAGCACGGGGAGCTCGGGATTCAGTACCTGCCTGTCCCCCCACCCCCCGTCACCTCCCTGAGGCCGAGTGGCCATCTCGCCCTGTCTCTGTGTTTGTCACTGTACCTGGCACTCGGGGATGTTGGCAAGGGTCAGTCCCTGGGTGTCAGAGCCTTTCTTCCCTACTGCTGCCAATTCCTTCATTTCAGAGGTGGGACCCAGTGAAGCCCACTGGGAGAATTCCTGAAGCTGCAGCTGGAGACAGCACCAGTGTGTCCAAGGGGAGATTTTTATGGCAAGGAGTGCGTTTCGTTTTACTAGAATTGCCTCCCTAGTTGCCAACATTGCACACCTATTGGGAGGTGGGGTGCTGTGTCTGACGCCCCAGTATCATATGTGCCTGTTTGTCACTCACACTAGATAAGCTCCTAGAGTTCTGGAAATCTCTACTAAAGGTTTTCTTAGAAAAAAATTCACCTGCTCTTGCTGTTCCATTTGCCACATGGCAGTGCGGATGATGTGGGGGCTCTGGAGCAGGCTCCCTCGTGACCGGCTCTGCCCTGACCATCACTGCCCTGAGCAAGATAGGCAACTCTGCTTTGCCTCAGTTTCCCCATTCACTGACTTAACACCTGGAGAGTATTTAGAACAGGGCCTGCCAGGCACTAAAAATGCTCAAAGTTAGCTGCTAGTATTGTCTTTGAAAAAAATTTTTGTTATCCTTTTGTGATTAGATTATATTTCTTATGTGTCAGGCACCCCAAAACAATCCTATGGAGTCAACCATACTTTCCCTTTTTCAAAAAAGCTCCAAGAGGTTCAGCAGCTTAGCCCAAGTCACACAGGCAGTAAGGACTTGAGCTGAGATTCTGACTTGAACCTGAGTGGTTCCACCCCTCATCATCCTACCTCAGGCCTGGACACAGCAGGTGCCAGGATGGTACTAAAGGAATCCCAGTCGGGGGCTCTGAATCTGGACTCGGCTCTGTTGCCTGTTGGCTGTGTGGCCTCAGGCAGCCATGTGACCTCTCTGAGCCCAGGAGTCCTCATATAAAAATGGAGAAATTGGAAGAGCTCTGCCCTTCTCCAGTGCCCACATAAAGGGGAGCCCTCAGGGCCAGCTCAGACCTCCTGACCGCCCACACTGTGTTAGCCCTCCCTGGTCGAACTGGTCCCAAGGCCCTTCCCTGGATGGGAGATGGAAGCAGAGGGCCCTGCCTGCCTCTGTCCCCAGAGCCCAGTGCTGGGGGTGGGGGAGGCTGGACAGACTGCAGGGGGAACAGTGAGTAGTGGGTAGGACAGGCATCTGAGGCAGCCGGGCGAGTCTGAGCTGCGCTTCTGTGCCCGTGGAGAGTCCCTGCAGAACGGCAAGGCATTGGCAGCACTTGGCAGCCCTGGAGAGAAGATCTGGCTCCCTTGGGGTGAAGGCCAGACGGTCCCAAGTGAGCAGGTGGTGGGGGACATTCCTGCAGGACCCTAACCAGCCTCTTCCCTCAGGGGCCAGGGGTGCTAGACCTCAGGCAGGCCCTTCTCCCTCCACTTGTCACTTGGGTGAAAGGGGTGGCTCCAGCAGCCTCAGTCTCAGCCTCCGCCCGGGGGACCTCCTGGGTATAGTCCTCGGGGGTAGAGACTGGTGAAAGCTGCTGAGTGGGTGACTGTGGGGCCACGTCCCAGGGCTGCGTCTCCCTCGTCCACTAGGAGGCGCCTGTGTGCACGGTCGGCTTCCTTGGGGTCTGGCTGCTGGTCCAGCATAAAACCAGCTCAGGGGCTGGCGTTGGGTCAAGTGTTTTACTTCTGCTGTCCTATTTGATCCTCCTAACTACATTTTTGATTATTTTAATTTGACAATGTAAGCAACACTGACAATATGTGAATACTTATATCGAGACTTGCAAATTGTCATAAAAGTAACATAAAATATCTTTGGTCTTGCTGAATATGTAACCTTCCTTTTCTGGTAAACACACAATTTTTTACCCACATGAATAGTTGTACCCTTAAATAGATACAATGAGGAAATAACACCATGCTAAGAAAATGACAGAAACTGGACAGTCCTGAAGCACTCATGGAGGACGGCTCTGGGCAGCGGCACGCTCGCTTGTCCAGTCGTGACCCTCATTTTAGTGTCGAGCCTAGCCAAGAACAAAGACTGTCTCCAGGAGTGTCACTGGTCACAGGTCTGCCAGGTGTCAGGCGGAGGACCAGCCCATGCACATAGTCTCACTTTGTCTTGTCACCTCACTTGGGAAGGAGAAACCTGGGCTTCACAGGAGAACAAGGCCCTGAGGGGTGGCAGGAACTGTCCCAGGTTCTGGGAGGAGGGGAAGACAGAGGTGCTGGATCCAGCCAGGGCTCTCCTGGCCTTGTGGCTATGCTTGCTCTCTCGGGGTCTCCAGAGAGATACTGGGTGGAGACAAACCTGGAGGGTCTTTGGTCCCTGCTCTCAAGGCCACTGTCACAGGAGAGGCCAAATGTGAAGCCATCACAGGGCCCCGAGACCACAGGCAGTACAGCTGCCGGGAGCTGGGGGCTTCATCCTCCGAGCCCCTCTCCCTGGTGCCACCTCCTGTATCTGTACAAATTAGGCCACATTCAAACCGGACGGAGGTGTTTGTTTTTATGCAGATGAGACTCTCCAGAGTGTTCTGTGCGTAAATGATCTGCCATGAGCCGTTGCTGTCATTTCAGGTCTCACTGCCTCAGCATCTACATTTTCCTAATAAGAGAAATGCCCGCATTAGTCCTCAGGTGGCCTGCGGCCAACACCCCTCCTCCCTGCAGCCCCCATCTCTCTGCCACCACTTAATCGGCTTTTTTTTTTTTTTTTTTTTTGGTCGTTCTCTTGCTCTGTTTTCTTAGTCACAAGTTTGGGAAGAAAGTCACCTACTTCAACTACTTGAGTGAGCTCCATGAACACATCAAATGCGACCAGCTGGCGATCCCCCCGGAGGTGCTGCGGTGAGTGCCCTGAGGGCCTGTCCTGGGAGGTATGGGGTAAATCCAGCCTCAGAGGCCTCAGGGACTCCCACTCATGTCGAAGGCTAATTTCCCAGTGTACCAGGCTGGATTTGGCTCAGAAATCTGTGGCATCAGCAATGATCTGCGTGAAAGAGGCCGGCCGCTGAGCCCGAGAAGCGAGCCCGGGAAGCTTAGGTGCAGGACTGGAGGTTTTCCTTGCCACCCCCAAAAAACCTTGTCTGAAAAATAATCTGTCATGTGGCCGCTGCCCCTCGCTGTCTCACTGTTCACCAATTTTGCTTTTGAGCAGAGAATTAGGAGAATTTCCTGGGCGTGTAGATAATGCCATGTACAGAATGAAATGTTCCCGAGGACGGGCAGGTGCTCTGGAAAACAACCTGCCTGCTGGGGACTGAAAGCGTAATTGGTGTGTCTGCCACAAGGCGTGAACACAGGACCAGGCAGGCCCAGCGCAGCCCAGAAAGGCGCGTGGTCGGCCCTGGCTGCAGCTGGGACTAAATCCAGAGTCTCTTGCCCCTCAACCCCAACTCCCTCTACCTTTGACATCTCCCTCTCTAGGGGGATTCTCTGAAGCAGCAGGCCCCTCAACAACTGGTGGCCTTTGGATGCTGAGCCACATGCCAGGTGCCTAGACAGAGATGTCTAGGGAGCATGGTCCCTGGCCTCGGGACACGCATGTTGGTGGGAGCCACAAGTCAGTGATAATGGGAGCCAGAGGAGGCACTGAACCCAGCTGGGGAAAGGACTGGGGCATGCGGAGGGGAAGTAGTAGAATCTGGGAAGGCTTCCAGGAGGAGGTGACTAAAAGTGAGTTTCAAAGGGTCACTTGGCTAGATCAAGAGACCAGGGGAGGACACTTCCTGCCGAGGGGAGCCCTCATTGCAAACATTTGTGGAGGAAGTATGAGTTAACTTTTGGAGGTCATGAGGCAACCCACGTGATCAGGCAGAGGGTGGGGAACATGAAGCTGGAGGTCACGTTGGGCCAAGGAGTTCCTAGTGCCCAGCAGAGGAGTGTGACCTGGGCCCTGAGGCCATGGGGGGTTGACAAGGGAACCCCTGGTCTACCATGGCTTTGGCAAGAACTCCGGCAGCACCAGGGTGGCTGGGGCAGCCTCTTTCATGGGAAAGTGATAAGAAGTCTGGGTTTGGGGATGAAGTGGGTGGCATCTCCGTGTGTAGTCTAGGGCCTCTGGAATGTGTGGGTGGCAGTGACACCAAGGGTGCAGGGTCCTGGGTGTTGGGGGTGAGGTTTAGGAGAGGGGCGTGGTCGGGCATCAGTGGGACCTTCTGAACTCAGCCAACAGCAGGGCCTCTGGGGTGTACCACGGATCCCGTAGCAGAATCAAAGGGCGCCGTGAATCCTGACACCTGGGGGCCATGAATCCAGACCTCCCTCCACAATATGCTCCCCAGCCGGGTGCTGTGAGCACGAGTCTGAGGCCCACTGGGGTTGAGGCAGGGCAGGGGCTTCAGGTCCCGAATCCAGCCTGTGACGTGGGGCATGACACTGGACTTTGACAAGCTGCAGTTTCCTGATCTATGAGGTGGGCGTAAGAACCCCTCTGTTGTAGGGCCCCAGTGTGGAGGACAGAAACATCTGAAGAGCTGCTTAGAGAACTGCAATTAGCTCACCCCACTTGGCTTGGCTGGGCGCGCCCCCTCCATGGCCTTCCCTGCGTCCCAGCCAGCCCACTTGACGGCATCTGTGTTCCCACTGCCCTGCTTGTGAGCTGCTGGCTCACGTCAGGGCGTTCCCCCTCATGGCCTGTCTGGGTCACTCCTGTGTCCACAGTGCCCGGCACACAATGGGGGCCTCAGGACATACTCACCAGAAGGAAGGGAAGATGGGAGGACGTACAGCGTCTGGGACACTGCTAAATGCCCTGCGGAGGCTTTGTTCACCTGAAGGCGTTGACCTTCCCCTTCAGAGTTCACTCATCCTCCTCGCTTCCACCTGTTCAGTCCTGGTTTTATTCACTCGGTCAACAGATACTTGAGCACCTACTATGTAGCAAGCCCTGTTCTAGGCGCTAGGGATGAGGTGATGAGCAAAAGAGCCAGGGTCCCTTCAGCCTTGTGAGTCAGCTCTCGGCATAAAGCAGTAAGTCAGGGGACCAGGTGATGGCTGCCTGCGTTGCTGGTCAGGTTGGGGCTGCTGTGGCCAGTGGTTGGCAGGAGAGATTGGGCATTTGACAGGGGCTGGGGGGTGCCTGCCTTTTGTCTGAATACCCCACAGCCTTGGATGTGAAGGGATGTGCGTGTGCGTGTGTGTGTGAGAGCCCCAGTGGTAATGAGACACTCAGGTGTCCCGTAGATGTCTGGGAGACACACGGTCCCCACCCAGCACCTGGAAGAGGCCTCTGTGGCCTGAGGGTCCCCTGCCGGGTGAGAGTCGAGCCTCTGCTGTGTCCACAGGTACGATGAGAAGCTGCGCAGCCTGCACCAGGGTCAGCTGCCGCCCCCTGCCAAGATACCACCGCCAAGGCCCCCTCTGCCCACCCAACAGTTTGGAGTCAGCCTGCAATAGTAAGTGCACCCTGGATGGGGCCTGTGCCTTTCCCTGGAACGATGGGACGCTTCTTTGTCCAGGGACGCTTTCCCCAGAGCTTTGCCTCCAGCGGCCTGCAGGGAGAAGGGCGCGGGACTCCTTCACTGGGGCTGCGCTCACCACTCTGTGCCCACGTGGAGATCAACTGCTTATTAGCACACAGCACCACACAGCCCTCTCACCTTCTGCGTGTTTCCCAGAGCCCAAGTTTTATCTGGACCAGGAAAGAGAAAATGATGACTGCCCTTCTAGTCTGGTTTTCTGTGTGCTTGGGACCAGCTCATCTCTGGTCTCCGGGACCATGTGGCTGTCAGTGAGCCAGGTTTTGCAATCTTGCTCTTCCCCATTAGCCTCTGGGTGGGGACCTGGCCTTCCTGGGGCTCTGGTTATGAGCTGTGTCCCAGCCTGACTTGCCAGGACCTCCACCCCTGTAGAGCTTTGGGGCAGTCCCCAGCTGTGATACCAAGCAGTTTCTTATTGCCCACCTGCCTCTCAGGAGGGCCAGCCATGCCGATAGAGCACTGCAGCACTCTGGATCCTTGTTGCCACCTGTCACCTCCCAGCACCCCTGGCCTCACCCCAAACCCTCCAACTCACAATACAGGGTTTTGGTCTGTTCCTTTTGAAACTAACTACAACGAGAACTTCAGAGTCACATTTAAATTTGAAACCCTAAGCTGTGTGACTCCAAATAAAATCATTTGCCTCTCTGAGCCTCAGTTTTATCCTCTATAAACAGGTGCACGATGATGCAGTGAACAGGCGTGGCATCTATGTGGCGCACAGTGGTCACTGTGACCATCCACATGCCCTGTTCTGTCAGGACCTTGCTGGCTGACTGGCTGAGAACTTGCAAGTCAGTGAGTGATGCAAGCTGCAGCCTCCCCCCGATTCAGAAATTGGGAGGGGTGCATAGTGTTCAGAAGACGCGTGCCCCCCATCTCAGAGGGCTAGGGAAGGCCTGGGTGCCCCAGCGCTCCCCACCATTGCAGTAATTCGGGTTACCATTCCCACCTCCCCATCCCTGCTGTTGCGAAAAAGCCACAATTCCTTCTTATTTGTGTATTCCTTGCATGCAAACCTAGGGCAAGAACAGGCTCTGAATTACTCACATCTCCCAAGGGAGGGGTACAGCAAGAATTATATGCTGACAAAATCCCCAGTGCCCTCAGATAGGCTGACGGCTGTCCAAGAGCCAGGTGGGACCCGCTGGCCGCAGAGGACGTGCTGACAACAGAATGTGCCCTGGGCCCAAGTGCCTCCCTCCCAGTGTGTACCCTGGAGCTTTAGTTCAGAGTGTGAGTTTAGTGCAGTCCATGCGTCCTCGTGGAAACCTGACCCTGACCTGTACACATTTTCAGGGGAGCAGTGGGGTGTGATAGAATCCTCCACTGCCCAGGGCATCCCCACCCCCCACCCCTCCAGCCCCGAAACACATCTGCCATCCCGAGTTCCCAGTAATTGTTATTCTCGGCACTAACTCTCAGTCCATTGAGCGAGCCTCTCTCCGAGCCAGCAAGTAGGGATGGGCAGGGGAGGAGAAATCCAAATTGTGGGTTTCTGCTCTCTGATGAACAGCAATTTCACGCCAGGGGCCCCGTTCCCTGGCTGGCACAGGAGGCGCCAGTGGGAGGCGGGTGCTCTTCAAATGCACAGGCAGGGAACTAGCTTGTGCTTGGCTGGGAGCGCTGTGGCTCTGGGTGGGGCCCTTTTAGGACCTGGGTTTTCTCCTTTGCCTGTGGAGAAGGCAGGGAGGGTGGGCTGATTTGAAAGGCCTCCTGCCCTGAAATTCTGCTTTTGAAAAACAAAACAAGACTGAGAAGTAGGCCAAAGGACCTTAGCAGCCAGTCCTAGTCCAGAGGCTCAGTGGCCCTGGGTGGGTCCCTCTCCAGGACTAGTCACTTCCCAGAGGCTCCTGCTGTGTGACCCTGGGCCAGTTCTTGAAGCCCAGCTGGGCCTGTTTTATATCTGGAAAGTGGATGCTCCCCTACCCCTGTACCTGGCTGGGGAAGGTCGTTAGCTCCAGCTGAAATGAGTTTATTACAATCATCTGTAGCACTCATTAGCTTGTGACCTAACAAAGCCTTTACATTCCTCATTGGTTATATCTGCAGAGCCTGGAGAGAGGTCACCAGCATCCCTACTTCCAAACGGAGAAACTGAGGCTGGAGAGGATGAGGTGACCCAGCTCCTAGGGTGGGCAGGCAGGGCGGAGACTCAGGCAGGTCTTCCTGGCCCTGGAGGAGGCAAAGAGCCCGCAGCTTTGGGGGATTCTGGGAGATTGGTCTTCCACCCTCTTCTCCCCACCCCCTGCCCCAGGGATACCCTCTGCTCAGGCCCCCAGGCCACCCCCCTCAAGATGTGGAGAGGGTAGAGCAGGGAAGTCCGCATTCCTGCAGCACCAGCCCTCCTGGTACTGTGGGGAATTGGACTGTTGCTCAGCGTCCTGAAGATGAGTCTCCAGCAAAAGAGAAACTCCTGTGAAGCCAGATGTCACTGAGATCAGGACGTGTCACGGCCTTGTCACTGAGTCTCTAGCAAAAGAGAAAGCACTGTGAAGCCAGATGACATTCTGAGATCAGGACGTGTCATGGCCCTGTCGCTGCTGCTTGTGAAGTCTTAGCTGTGTACGTGGTCCAAGTGTTTGCGATTCCTCTACAAACCTCGAGATAACACTAAAGCGCAGAGTGGGGAGGAAGCCGCCCCGCAGACTCCAGCAGGCTTGCAGAGTTGAGGCCATAAAGTTCAGCGTCTGAGGCGGCTACAGTGGCCAACGTCTGTGGGGCAGAGCTCCAGAGAGGAGGGTCTGCACAAAGACGGAACTCTGAGGTCTGCGGAAGGTCCCGCAAGTCTTTGGCTGAGCACTGACCTCACCGTTCACACAGGAGAAGAAATGAAAAGTTTCCAGGGCTTGCACTGGGCTGGGAAAGCTAAGCCGTCCCCCCGGCTGGAATGGAAGGACTTCATAACAGGCGTAGATGGAGCCCTCAGAAGGGGATGCCCTTCCTGGTGGAGCTAAGTTAGCCATAGGCCAAAGACTGTTCCAGATTCTCCCTAACAATCTTTTCAGCCAGAACATGGCAGAGCAGGATTTAAACCAGGTGTGTCTGACTTTACAGCCTTGTTTCCTCTCAGATATGCTCTAGAGAACATTCAGCAGATGTGGAAAAAGAAAAAACCTGTTAAGTAGGGCTGACCTTTCTTTCCATGAATTTCTTTCTCAAAATAGCACAGTAAGCGACAGAATGTTAGCCTGTCTGAGGTAACATCCTGGGTTTTTGTCAAGTATGTTTTATAATTGAATCAGTGTCCAATTCAGAGCTCCAGGTTCCGTTCTTACAGCCAAACCCTGGGCCTTGCCCTGTGCATGTCCATGTTTGGAATGTCCTTTTCTTTTTAGTTTCTGGCATACTCCTACTCATCCCTCAAAACCCAGCTCTAAGGCCCAGCTCCCCAGCCCCTGGTCTTCCTAAGCCCTCTGATGGGGTTCTCAGATGCTGCACTACCCTTTTTATTATTTCGGCCTCTCTTTTGGCCCACAGATTTCCCACTTCCTGAGGACCAAGGCTGCATCTCTGTCGCCCTGGCCTGCTCCTTGGTCCTTTCTCTCCACTGGGGTGGGGAGGGGGCCACAGCCTTTGCTGAGCGTGCTCTCCACGCACAGGTAAAAACTGTTGCTCTTTTCTCTCTCAGCCTCAAAGACAAAAACCATGGTGAACTCATCCCTCCTGTGCTGAGGTCCACAGTGACTTACCTGAGAGAGAAAGGTGAGACGGCGAGCCGGCTCCAGCCAGGACGCATGACACTGCTGGTGCACCTCCCTGGGAGGTCTGTCACAGACGCTGTGCCCCACGGGCCAGGGACTCGGAGGAGCTGGGACCTGTCCGGGGGTGTGACCAGGAAGGGAGGGGGCTTGAGCACTGAGGCACC
The DNA here is from genome assembly GCA_963573935.1 of Arctocebus calabarensis. Classification (NCBI taxonomy): domain Eukaryota; kingdom Metazoa; phylum Chordata; class Mammalia; order Primates; family Lorisidae; genus Arctocebus; species Arctocebus calabarensis. The sequence goes on along the minus strand of CAUYON010189350.1, from coordinate 21,202 downwards.
AGGTGTGAACTCTGCGTTTGAATCCTGGGTCCCCTGTGTGCTAGCCTGTTCCCACCCTCTTAGTCCCCTTCACTCATCTGTCCGGGGGGTTAATAACAGAGCTTGTGAGGCCTGTGAGATGATGTGAGTGAAGCGCGTCACACAGCGCTGCTCTGCAGGGAAGCCCTCCTTAGCGGTCGCGACTCTGGCACCACGAACTTGGGTTTGCAGATGCCAATGGGGAGGGCGAGCTCAGGGACTTGGAAAGAGGTAATCTTTGTGGCCTCTCCAAGATTCCTCAGGTTGGAACTCAGGTCCACGGGGAAGGTGCGTGGAGGCTGCTTTTACGCTCGTGGGAGGAAGATGGTTCCTAGGGAGGCATGGGGACGGGGAGGTGACTGTAGCCAGGACACTGCAGAGGGGACATGTGGGCCCTTTGGTCTGATACCCACGTGCCCTAGGGATGGTGTGTTCTGATCATGAAATGTTCTCTCGTCCTGGAAGATCTTTGACTGTTGTTGTGAATTGTTTCTACTTTCACCAGACAGTAGGGGAAGGATTTCTCATTCCGTATTTCAGATTGTGGCTAATGACTAGATATTGTGAAAAGGAGTCTCTCTTTTTTGACACAATTTATTATTTAAAAAAATAGGCTGACACAGGGTGGCGCCTGTGGCTCATCGAGTAGGGCGCCAGCCCCATATATGGAAGGTGGCGGGTTCAAACCCAGCCTCGGCCGAACTGCAAAACAGAAAAATAGCCAGGCTTTGTGGCAGGCACCTATAGTCCCAGCTACTCAGGAGGCTGAGGCAAGAGAATCGCCTAAGTCCAGGAGTTGGAGGTTGCTGTGAGCTGTGATGCCACCGCACTCTACTGAGAGCAATAAAGTGAGACTCTGTCTCTACAAAAAAAAAAAAAAAGAAAAAGAAAGAAAAAATAGGCTGACACAGTGGCTCACACCTGTAATCCCAGCCCTCTAGGAGGCCAAGGCATGTGGCTTGTTTGAGCTCAAGAGTGTGAGACCAGCCTGAGCAAGAGTGAGACCCCGTCTCTACTCAAACCAGAAAAACTAGCTGGATGTGGTGGTGGTAGGGGCCTGTAGTCCCAGCTACTCAGGAGGCTGAGGCGAGAGCATTGCTGGAACCCAGATGGTTGAGGTTGCTGTGAGTTATGATGCCGTGGCACTCTACACAGGGTGACAGCCTGAGACTCTGTCTCAAAATAAGTAACACAATAAAAAAAAAAAAACACAGTCCACTGTAGGAACCTAGTATTTGTTGAACACATACAAGAATTAGACACGTATTCACTGGGTATTCACCCTGGGATCCAGCCTGGCCGGAGCCCTGTGGTTGCGGTGGCAACCACGCTCACTGTCCCTACCTCCTGGCACCTCACACTCTGCGGCCAGGACAAGAGTCTATGTCTTGTTCAGCTCGCTAGCCAATTCTGCTCTTTGCTGTTACAGTTTTGTTCTGTTTTGGTTTTTTCAGACAAAGGCTCACTCTATGCCCTGGGTAGTGTTGTGGCATCACAGTTCACAGCAACCTCAGTCTCTTGGGCTTTTGGCACCCAGGAGCCACAAAGCAGCTGGGACCATAGGCACCCTCCACTGTGCCCAGCTATTTTTTTGTAGAGACAAGGTTTCAGCTTTGTTCAGGCTGGTCTTGAACTCCTAAGCTCAAGGAGTCTACTTGCCTTAACCACTCAGAGTGCTAGGATTACAGGCGTGAGCCACTGCACCCAGCCTTCTGATGTCATTTTGAGGTCCCTGCTTCTCCATGGATGCCAGCTACAGGCCTCAGCTAGCAGCCCTGAGGCTCTGAGTCCCACCTGCCAACACAGCACTGCTCACGGGAACCCTGCCCTGTGCTGGGAATCTCTGTGCCCTGGAAGAACCTTTGAAAGCTCCTGATTAGGCCAGGCCCACCCAAGGTCACCTCTGTGTCTTGAGGTCCCTGGCTTAGACCTGATCCCTTTCTCTACAGTCCCTAGCTTAGTGTCTGAATACCTGGGAAACTCCCAGTTGTGGTCCTTTGGTCCCCAGGGCCCAGGGATCTGGGAATCACCTCAGAATTCTGCCTGTGATGGTTGAACTCAGCCCCAAGAGGATGGAGGAGTCAGCCAGGGAGGAACAAACATCCCCACCCCCGCTTAAAAAATGAAGTGACTTATGAGCCAGTTGTAAGAGCTGAAAGTCCTCTTTGTAAACTGACAACTGAGGTAAATTTCTGCTTTGATACAATCAACTCTTTTATCAACGGTGTCCAGCAGAACTTGGGGTTCTTCTCCATCCCAAGGGAAGCAGCCATTCGAATGGTGGCCGCTAACCCCGTGGCAGTGGCCCCATAGGGCCCTTCATATGTGGCTTGTGTGATTGCCTGGATGGAGTTTTCATTTTAATTTTAATTAATTAAAGTCAAACTTAAATCTCCACAGGCAGCTGGTAGCTACGGCACTGGATAGTTCAGTCCTGGGTTCTTGTGTGACGTGGCATGTTTGTGGCTCCTGGGTGCCAAGCACTGTCCAGTCTTCTCTGCAGCCCTTGGAGACAGGAGCCTGTGGCCTTAATCTGTCGAGAGACGAGGCAGCTGGGCTCAGAGAGGCTGAGTGCTTTCTCTGAGGTCACACAGCTGGTGGGGCACAGCCTCTTTCCAGCCTGCAGAACATGGGGATCTGAGGGGTGAGGGATGGGGGTACCTGACTGGGCAGGACAGCATGCCCTCCTGTGCCAGGCCTTGGGCAGGGGAAAGCACAGAACATTCTGGAAGCCCAAGGTGCTGGAACCTGTGAGATGCCTAGAGGCTCTTCTCCCCACAGGACTTCGAGACGAGGGCCTGTTCCGGAGATCGGCCAGCGTCCAGACAGTCCGTGAGATCCAGAGGCTTTTCAACCAAGGTGAGCATGGCCCTCAGAGCCCCCACCCAGAGCTCCCACCTGGCCCTTTCCCCAGAGGTAGCTTAGCCCCCCACCCCAACCTGCCTCACCCTCCAGGAAGGCTCCGGGTGAGGGCAGCTGCCCAGGAGGGGCCTGTCCAGTGGGGCCTCTGCCCAGACGCTGGCCCTGAGCTGAGGACACATTGCTCTGACACTCACAGAGCCTGGCTGACAAGCCCTGCCCCGACTTCTACATGGATCGTGTGTCCCCATCCGGCGTCAGGGCTGAGCTTAGGCACCTGTCAGCTGTCCCATCCCAGGCCAGGGGGACGCAGTGTTGTCCATGCTGGGCACTGAGACAGCAACAGCCAAAGCCTTGACCTGGGAACCCACGTCCTAGTCGGGAACAACCACACTGCAGAGACGGTGACTGCCCGCTCCAGCCTCCACCAAGCATGACCCGGGGTCTCTGGCAGGGGGACACATGGCTCCAGCATTAGGCTCTGCCCACCAGGAGTTCTCAAGCCATTGTGCCTCGGGCTAGAGTCCAGAGCTCAGCTGTGCCGTGTTCTTTGTGCAGGGAAGCCCGTGAACTTTGACGACTATGGGGACATCCACATCCCCGCTGTGATCCTGAAGACCTTCCTGCGAGAGCTGCCCCAACCACTGCTGACCTTTGAGGCCTACGAGCAGATCCTAGGGATCACCAGTACGCGCCCTGCTGGGGGTGGGCGGGGGGGTCCTCAGACATCGTCCCCGTGCTGCTCCCCAGCATCATCCCATCACCATCTGGCACTTTGGGGCAAGAGGGGGGCCTTTAGGCCTGCCCTACCAGGCACAGCCTGGCCACACACAGTCCAAGGACAGGGAGGTGGGGTCAGGGCATCCCGGCCAGACCCTGGGAGCTGGCTGGGAGACAGGGTGGTGGAGGGCATCTCTGGATCTGGGGTATGGTCATGGCTGGAGTCCTGCCTGTACCCCCGCCCTGTGCTGCTCTGGAGCAGCCCTCACCTCAGCACTCTCATCTAGAGAGGGGCTGTCGACATTTCTCCCAAAGTAGGGTAGAGTGCCAAGTCCTCATGACGGGAGCAGGGTGTGATGGCCCCGACTGCCCAGCTGCAGTCGGTCAAACGCTCAGTGTGTCTGTGGCTCCGATTACTCGTAACTCAGCCACGGCATCTCAAAAGTCCGGGGATGCCTCACCAGACCAGGAAACCGCTCGGGCCTTGTGCATCCAGACCCCATCACTCTCAAAGGCGCTGACTCCCAAGCTGGGTAGGATCCCTTAAAGACAGGTCTCGAGCCTTGAGATCAGGCTTCTTCCTTGCTGTGTAGTGAGAATCACCTTCACCCAGAGAGCGCCTGGCCTTTGTCCTGGGCCCTGGGAAGTGACCTCTGTGGATGACTCAGAAGGGAACCATTCCGGAAGGACCAATTACATGGTTAGAGGGTTGGGGCTTTTTAATTTTTTTTTTTAGAGACAGAGTCTTACTCTGTCACCCTTGGTAGAGTGCCATAGCATCACAGCTCACAGCAACCTCCACCTCCTGGGCTTAGGCAATTCTCTTGCCTTAGACTCCCGAGTAGCTGGGACTGTAGGTGCCCACCACAGTGCCTGGCTATTTTTTGTTGCAGGTTGGCCGGGGCCGGATTCGAACCTGCCACCCTCGGTATATGGGGCCGGTGCCCTACTCACTGAGTCACAGGTGCCGCCCACAGAGGGTTGGGGCTTTGAGTCACATGAGACCTCTGAGTCAGCTGGGGACTGACTTCAGGCAGGTGGCCACCCCTTAAGGCTACAGGACCCCAAACTCCAAGGAAAATTTACACCTCTCAGCAGTTTCTCGCAAGCACCTGAGGGCCAGGCCCCCTCTGAGATGGGAGAAGTGACCATCCCACAGACCAGATATCTGGTCATGACCAACAGTGGGGGCTTATTTTAGCTGGTGGGTGGCATGCCTGGGGGAGTTTAGAGCCTGGTGGGTCGCACGGGGACAGAGCTAGTCACATGCACAGTGGCAGTTACCTGGTGGAGGCAGACCAGGGGCCTGTCCACTCAGTGTCCACCCAATGGCCTGGCCCAGTGCAGGGATGGATAAGCAGGCAGGATGGACAACGGCCCCAGCAACCTGAATGTGCCAGGCTCTGTCCTGGAGAGAAACTTCCAGACTTCATTTGCCCCTTCAGCCTCTGCAGGTGCCCGGCTATTTTTTGGTTGTAGATGTCATTGTTGTTTGGCAGGCCTGGGCTGGGTTTGAACTCACCAGCTTTGGTGTATGTGGCCAGCACCCTAGGTGCTGAGCTACAGGCATTGAGCCTGGCCTTAAGTTTCTTAAATGTTTCTGGTCATGTGATTCTGTGCATATTCCTAATAGGACACTCCAGTCATACCCTTGTTAATATAACCTGTGTCCTATTACAAAGAATAGCTTTTTAATGAAATGATAGCTCTTATTAAAAAGCCAATGAGAATTTTCACAGCAGGGAATTTTGTGCCTCTGCTGTGAGTTTGTAAAGCACACAAAGTGTTCACCAGTAACTGTGCACTTGCTGTTACCACTGGATGGTACAGGTGCACCACATGGGTGTGAATGTGTGTACACATGTGTGTGAATACACACGTGTCTGCAGCAGGGGACTGGTGACAACTTGTTGGTTGGTGGGTTTGATTTGAAGGTTGCAGAGCTCAAATGGAGGTTGTAGTTATGAGAAAGAGACACTGTGGGTCTCAGCACATGGGACAGTTACATCGAGACCCCTGGAGGGTAGGGCACTGCTCCAAGAGCAATGTGGTCTGAGAATCGCAAATAGGTAGTCTAGAGCAGGGTTGCAACTTTTTGTAAAGGACCTGATAGTAAATATTTTAGGCTTTGTGGGCCCTAAGTACAGCCTCTGATTCAACTTTGCTATAGTAACACAAAAGCAGCCATAGACATTGTGCAAAACAAATTAGCTGTAGGTGTGTTCTAATAAAACTTTATTGACAAAAACAGGCAATGTGCCAAGTTTGACCTGTGGGCTGATCTCCTGTTTATAGAGTGATTAGGCTTTCCCAGCTTTCTGGGAGGTTCTAGCTACTTTGCCAGCTGTAAAGAGGAGGACCAGAGTTGGCAGAAGTAGAGGGTTTGCTGAGAACAGCCATGGGCTGGGAAGTGGGGGCCCCAGGCCTGACCACGGGACAGTCTGTCCCCGGAGCTGTTCTCCCCACACCTGTGCCCTTCTCCTGGGGGAGGTCGTGGTACTGCCCTCGGGCCAGTTCAGAGAAGAGTCTGGTACCATTACAGGTGTGGAAAGCAGCCTGCGTGTCACCTGCTGCCGCCAGATCCTGCAGGGCCTCCCAGAGCACAACTACACGGTCCTCAACTACCTCATGGGCTTCCTGCACACGGTGAGTGGGCACAGCAGGGTGCTCGGGGGAGGTCTGGGCTACATGCCTGGCCCCGGAGGCTCCTCTGGTCCGTGGCGGTGCCTGCACAGACCCATGTCCTACTTGCCTTGGGCCTGAGGTCACAACCCCCTTCTGCCTGAGATGCCATTCCCTCGCCACCAGAGAACTCCATCCAAGGCCTGGTCAAGGACCAACGCTGCTAGGAATGCCCCACGCCCCCTCTGCCAGACAGATCCACCCATGCCTCTGCCTGTTCCCTTGCCTGGCTGTCCCACTCATTGCCAGTGACCTTCCTTATGGGGGTCCTTTGCTCCTGAACCACCTGTTTGGGCTGAGTCTCTGGGAGTGAGGGCTGTGTCCTGACGTATGGTTGGCTGAGCAGACGTTCCCATGGGAGGTGCCCCATCGCTGGGTGTGTTAGGTTCCCACAGGAGGAGCCCCATCACTGGGTGTGTTAGGTTCCCACAGGAGGAGCCCCATCGCTGGGTGTGTTAGGTTCCCATGGGAGGCACCTTATAGCCAGGTGTGTTAGGTTCCTATGGGAAGAGCCCCATCACTGGGCGTGTTAGGTTCCCACAGGAGGAACCCCATCGCTGGGTGTGTTAGGTTCCCACAGGAGGCACCCTATAGCCAGGCGTGTTAGGTTCCCATGGGAGGCACCCCATCACCAGGTATATTAGGTTTCAGTGGGAGGTGCACATTGCCACGTGTGTTAGATTCCTGTGGCTGCCAGGACAAAGGCCTACAAACTGGGTGGCTTAAACAACAGAAATTTACCATCTCACTGTTCTAGAGGCCAGAAGTTCAAAATCAAGGTGTCAGCCAGGCCATGTTCCCTAACAGAAGCTGTAGAGGAGGGTGGCCTGTGGCTCCCTTCGCTGGTACACACCTAAAGGGCTTGGGGGAGCTGATAAGTGGTGGTGACTAGGAGGCAACACCCAGCTGAACCGCCTGTCCCCCAGCTCCCTGCTCATCATTCTTGGTTCTGATTCTCTGAGGTTCCCCCAGTGTGGATCTGGTGGGGAGGCAAGAACAGGCCATGCCCACAGATGGCCTGTGTGGCCCCCTGCCACTGGCTGGCCACGTGACCTTCAGCAAGTCTGTACCCTCCCTGCCTCAGTTTCCTCCCTGTAAAAGGAGGAGGAATGAAGCCAAGCACAATAGCGCAAGCCCGTTGTCCCGGCTACTTTACAGGCCAAGGTGGGAGGATCACCTGAGGCCAGCCTGGGCACCAAGCAAGACCCCACCTACCTCAAAAAAAATAGCAGTGAATTGCACTTCCTGGAGGTGCTGGAGCTGGGCTGAGACGGACAGGGAGCGCTTTCTGCTCTCGTCTCTCCTCCCGACCTTCCCCACATGCTGGCTGGTCTCCATCATGCCTGGTCCACCAATCACAGTGTGGAGGTCAGAGGGGGCTCTGGGCTTGAGCCAGCTGTGCTACAGGCCATGACTCTGAGCCCGCTAGATAGAAGAGGGCAGTGGGGTGTTGAGGAAACCCAGAAGGGAGGTCAGAGCCATAGGGACCCCCAGTGTAGCGAGGCCAATCCCTTCCTTTTATGGATAGGGAAACTGAGGCAGTATGGGCTGCTGGCTCCCAGTCCAGGGCTCTTCTCACTGCACTAGTCCCTCCCAGGGTGTAGGAGGTGATACCAGCCCTCTGTTGCCTTCGGGCTTCACTCACCGAGTCTCATGGGGTCTGTTCCAGGTGTCCCAGGAGAGCATTTTCAACAAAATGAATAGCTCCAACCTAGCCTGTGTCTTTGGACTGAACCTAATCTGGCCATCCCAGGGAGTGTCCTCCCTGAGTGCCCTTGTGCCCCTGAACCTGTTCACTGAACTGCTGATTGAATACTATGAAAAGATCTTCAGTGCTCAGGAGGCCCCCAGGGAGCACACCGTGGGCACTGCGGAAGCAGGCGGGCAGGGCAGCCCCCTCGCCAGAGGACGTCCTGCACACAGGCAAGCTGCAGGTCATGCCATGCCCATCCTGCCTCAGAGTCCACCGATAGCAGCCAGGAGACACCTCTAGTGCCAGAAATGTGCCACTGAAGTTGATCACCTGTGCACGGTGTCTTTATTCTAAACTTGCCAATAACCAAGCATTAAATGAACTCAGAACCTTCTAATGAAAATTCCACGCTTCAGATTCTTGGGCCCTTCTCCATTGTTTCTGACCTGTGGGCTGGGGATAAGATAATGTATCTATCAAGACAGATTATTTATTTAATTTATTTTGGAGCCAGGGTCTTGCTCACAATCTGTCGCCCAGGCTGGAGTGCAGTGGTGGAATCAGCTTGCTACCCTCAAAGTCCTGGGCTCAAGCAATCCTGCCTCAGACCTGCAAGGTCTGAAGGATTATGGGTGTAAGCCACCATGCCCTGGCTAGAATAATTCTTTTTGAATTGTAATTCAACACGGCGTAGCTAAACATGGGAATGTATGGGCCAGGGCCTTGTACAATCACCTGTTGCTGCAACGCTATGTAGCAAACCACTCCAACTAGCAACTGGAAGCAACGGCTGCTTATTACTGCCCATGAGCCCACGGGTGCGCTGGGTAGTTCTTTCAGCTTCGGAGGGGGTTCACTCACAGGGGGACATGGAGTAGGTCTGTGTGTCCTTCCCCTGATACTCTCATTCCTAGCTACAGACAGGACCCAGAGGCCCGAGTCACGGAGCTGGTGAGCGGCAGAGCTGGGGTTCAGACTTGTGCAACCTGCTGCTCCCTGGGGATGTGGGAGCCATGACGAGGCTCCTGGGCCTTGGGGTTCCCACCTGTACTGTGGGCAGGCTCCCTTCCAGCTCTGCCAGCAGCTCAGAAAGGTCTGAGCGAGGACCCGTGCCTTCGTGTGCTGTGACGCAGAGCACGTCTGACCTCTGTGCCTCTGTTTCCCACGTGAACGCAGTGACAACTGCGATGGCAACAGTGACAACCCAGTGAGGACACGAAGATTAATCCGCTGCCACATGGTGCCTTGGACACTTCCCAATTGCACCAGAGCCACGTACATCTTTGAGTTGAAGAAGGTTTTGTTCCTCCCAGAAGGCCACTTGCTCCGCAGTGCTGAAGGCCTACTGGGTGCAGCTCTAAGGCAGCAGGCGACAAGCAGAGGGGTCTGGTTGTACCTGTCCCTGCAGTGCAGAGGCTGGAAGCCCAGGATGCCTTTGAGAGGCACCATCCCCTGCCCAGCTGGGGGCCACAGCTCATACCCTCACTGTCCCAGGCCTCCGGGGCAAGACTGTGAGGCACCCAGCCCCGAACCCTGGGCTTTCAGAGGAGCCACTGGGGCCTGCTGCCCTCATGCCTGTCTTCCTTGCTCCTCCATTCACGTTTCCCTTCCCACCCCCTCCTTCATATGCTGTCTGCCGTTTCTCATCTTTCTAGCTTTCTGCCACTCCCAGCCAACCCGGGCCAGAACAGTTCTTTTGTACATCTTGAAAATTGATTAAAACTGATCTTGAAATAAAATGGTTTCATTTCTATTCTGCTGCAAAGCCTTCTTTTCATTCATGCATTCATTCTTTCTTTTTAAGACACAACTCTCTAGCTCTGACCCATCACAGCCAGGCACAGAGAACCCAGGCCCGGCCCAAATGGGCTCCCAGGACCCTTGGCTGCCTGTCTCCCCTGCCACAGCCCCTGGAAGGACAGTGCCAAGCATCTGTACCCCCATCCCAGGAAGGCAGCTGTGCTCACACAATTCTGAGCAACCCTAAAACGGCCTCAGATTTCTGTTGCCGGAAAAAAAAAAACTAAAATAAAAATGATAGCTCCCTTAAGAGTGCACCATTGTGAGCACCAGAATTAACAATGACATTAAATCGAATCTCATGCATTATGCAGAGAGGTTTACAGTGAAATGTACGTCTGTGAAATATATGTTTCAAATTTTCTGACTCCAAGAGGTGGCCCCAAGATGTTCTCCTGCGGCTTCTTTGATAACTGTTCCCCTTTTACAAACGGTAATTGTGGAATCCTAGCTTAGCACTGCATGGCCTTGTCACCCTTTCCATGTATCAAAGCACAATTTCCTGATCATTTCCACAGCCAAAGAAAGCGATTACGGTGATAATGTGTTGGAAGCACATTGGCGCGGTTCAGCTTAAAACAATGAAACTCAATGCCGAAATGAGGACTCCAGGGCGTCTCTATTGACAGGGAACACAGAATAAATTGGCCAAACATTCACTTCTGCAGTAACGACAGAGATTTTAAGTGACTCCAGAGATTAGGCAGGCTGCCCAGAACTTGTAACTGACATCCACAATGGATTACTGAATCCTGTCCAGGCATCAAGTCTGCAGCAGGCCCAGCAGTCCACCTACCCTGAGGACCGGCTTCCGCCTCTGGAGGGGCAAAGCTGGGCACCCCAAGGCAGCACAGACTAATAGCCAGGGGACCCAAGAGGGAGAGTTAAAAGTTGGAAGGCTCAGCAAGGGTTTCTGTCCTGAGGTTGGGCGTGTGACTTGGGTAAGTTTTCCAGCATTTTCTCCTTTGTGTGACAGGGAAAGTGCTATCCACTCTATAGTTCCCTGAGAGCCCTGTGCCAGGCAGTGAGGAGAATACAAGAAAATAAATGCACAAATTCAGATAATTAAGGACTAAAGCAGGCCAGGCACAGTGGCTCATGCCTGTAATCCTAGCACTCTGGGAAGCTCTGGGAGGATCACTTGAGGCCAGAGTTCAAGACCAGCAAGAATGAGACTCTGTCTCTACAAAAAGTAGAAAAATTAGCCAGGCATGGTGGTGCACACCTGTAGTCTCAGCTCCTCAGGAGGCTAAGGCAGGAGGATCACTTGAGCCCAGGAGTTGGAGGTTATTATGAGCTATGATGATGCCACTGCACTCTACCCAGGGTGACAGAAAGATTCTGTTACAAACAAAACAAAACAAACCCTAAACTAAACGAAAGCAGTCTGAGCTCCTCCCAGTTTTTTGGCTTGAGATATACAGGCAACTAAGGGTGATATATTTTGCTGGGCTGGTGGAGGAATAAGAGAAAGCAGGCTCTGCTGTTGCGATGTAAAAAAAACCTTTACTTTTTGTTATAAAAACAATAACTGCTCAGGGAAAAACAATTCAGTGACAGAGCATCAAAAAAGAAGATAAAAATCAATCGCAATGTTACTGTTCATAGATAACCATCGTTAGTATTTTGAGGAATGGGCTCTCATAGGCTGCTGGTAGGATGCACACTGGTGCAATCGCTTTGGAGAGCAGTTGATCAAACTGGTTAAGTCAAAGCATTGTCTGTCCAGGTAAATAACCAAACAAACAGGTAAAGAATATTACCAAACTACCGTTGTTAGAGAAAATAATTAGACACAGCCCAAACAGCAATCAGTAGAAGAAAAGACCAATAAATTGAAGGATATATCCATAAGGCTAAAGAGTGTCCTGCAGTTAAAATGAGGAAGAATATGTACATTTTATCAACATGGATAGATCTCAAAATATGACAAGGGGGGGAGTTGCAAAACCAAAAATAAAGCATGATACTACTTATGCAAAAATTTTTAACTCCCCAAACAATCCTATGTGTTGTTGATGGATTGAATAATATTACGTATGTTGACCAATATATGTATACAAAGAATTTTAAAGAAGTAGGCAGGGAAGAAGACACACCAAATTCGTCATAAGCAGAAAAACAAAAGGAACTATATATATATGTGTGTGTGTGTTCCACTTCCACTATGGCTGAATAACTCCTATAAAATCTGACCTTTCCACATATAACATTAACAAAAACAAGCAAAAAAATCAACAATGATTTGAGGGCCCTGGAGAATAAACAAGCATGACAGATTCTGGAGGAAAGTCCATACTTGGAAAATAAAAATAGCACAAGATAAGCTTCCCTTATGTTGCCTTTAACCTGATCCAGGCAAAAGTTGGCACCTTTGTTAGAGTGGCTGTGTCACCAATAGAAAAACATAGTCTTTTCAGTGTGGAAGAAGAGAGGACAGACTTTGGGACAACTACACTCGGTAGAAAGTAAATTCTGTGCATAAACTCTGTTCAAAGTTTTGTCTGATCCCCAAAGCCACACATTACAAAACAGACAGCAGCTAAGGCCATAAGAACTAAATTGAGGTTCTAATAAGCAAAGTCTGCAGTTTGAATCAAACCAAGTTAAATACCTGCTAAAGAAAAAAAACGCCTACACTCTGCAGAAGAATATAATAACATCCAAGGTCTCAGGATACAATTAAAATTTATTCATCACACAAAGATTTAGAAAAACATAACTCACTCCAAAACAATCAAAAGTGACCAACTTTAAATTGATGCAGATGTTGAAAAAACAGTCAAGTATTTTTCAAGTAGGGATTATAAATGCCCTCAAGTGTATAAAAAATAAGTTTACAATAAATTAAAACCTAGCAAATCTCGATAAAAAGTAAAAATGGAAATAAAAAGGAGGGAGTTCTAGGATAGCAAAATACAATATTTGAATTTTTTTTTTTTTTTTTTGAGACAGAGTCTCAAGCTGTTCCCTGGGCAGAGTGCCGTGGCATCATCATAGCTCATAGCAACCTCCAGTTCTGGGCTCAATTGATCCTCTTGCCTCAGTTTTTTCTATTTTTAATAGAGATGGGGGGTCTCACTTTTTGCTCAGGTTGGTCTCAAACTCATGAGCTCAAGCAATCCACCCACCTTGGCCTCCCAGAGTGCTGGGATTACAGGTGTGAGCCACTGCGCCCAGCCTGTATCTGAAATTTTAAAGAAGATACTGTCTGGGTTTAATAGGAGAATGGAGACAACAGAGGAAAGAGTCAGTGATCCTGAAGCTCAAGCAAAACAAATTGCCCAACCTAAAGCACAAAGAGGAAAAAATTGGAAAAAATACAGAGAACCTCAGGGACCTATAAGACATATGTCACTGGAACCCCAGAGGCAGACAAAGAGAAGGACATATGAAAACCTATAAATCTGTGGCCAAAAAATATCCCCAATTGGATGAAAGACAAAGTTTCGAATGCGATAAACTCAGCCCACCCCAAACTGGATAAAATGCAAAGAATTCTATGCCTACAGCACCTTTGGTGAAACTGTTGAAGACCAAAGAGAAAGAGAAAATCTTCAAAGTAACCAGAGAAAAGCAAAGCACCCCAAGCAGAGGACAAACAATGCATCAGCCAACTTGTCAGCAGGAACTATGAAGGTCAAAGACAGTGGGAACACATTTCGCTCCAACACAACAAAGGAACAGGGAAGTGCTCACCCTCGTGGGAAAGGTCCAAACAGAACCCAGAACAAACCATCGTCTCACATGAAGGCTAAATAAACACAATTTGTTTTGGTAAAAGGGAACTAAGAAATTCTTCACCAGCAGACCTGCATCGCCTCCCACCGCCCCACCCCACCCCCCCAAAGCCATAGGAATTTCTTAAAGCTGCTGGGAAATGAGAACAGATTGAAATTCAGATATTTAGGAGGTGATAAAAAACAGTAAAAATGGTAAATATTTGGATAGCAAAGATTACCTTTCTCTTAGCTTTACATAACCAGGCTTATTTGAAACAAAAATTATTATTATTATTATTATTATTTTTTTGTAGAGACAGAGTCTCACTTTATCGCCCTGGGTAGAGTGCCGTGGCGTCACACTGCTCACAGCAACCTCCAGCTCTTGGGCTTAAGCGATTCTCTTGCCTCAGCCTCCCGAGTAGCTGGGACTACAGACGCCCGCCACAGCGCCTGGCTATTTTTTTGTTTTGCAGTTCGGCCAAGGCCGGGCTTGAACTCGCCACCTTCGGTATATGGGGCTGGCGCCCTACTCGCTGAGCCACAGGAGCCGCCCCAGAATGAACTTCTTGAGAGCAAGAAATGTACTTTATTTATCCAGACCCTCACACATAGCATGAATGGACGAAAGAAAAGGGAAAGTAACATTTTCTGAACAAATACCATTTGCCAGGTATTATGCTAGGTGTATCCTAGTTGTTAACCTTCATGGTGACCCTTCAGGGTCTTGCTATTTTTTTTTTCCATTTTGCCAAAAGTAAGGCTGAGGGAAAGTATCACTTCCTAGGGTTTCACATTTCTCAGAGTCAGAACCCAGGTCTTCTCTTGCACCCTCAACACACTGCCAGTGACTGCTCAGTGCTATTGAGTTTATATTCGTTCAGCCCTCCAAGGTCCACAGTTACTGTTCTACCCACAGATGAGGGCATGTCCGTGGGTCCACACACACTTGCAGATCACTCACCCTTGGCCATTAGTAGGAAAGCCGCCCAGGGGACAGCAGCCCACAGCTGAGAGAACTCCAGATCTTCGTAGTAGGCAGTCTTGTCACTGTCCTCTTTTCAAGGTTTTCAAAACCCTTTCCAGATACTCTCTGAGGATAAATCTTACTGGCTGTGTTTGATGTCAGAAGTCAACCCAAGAATCCCATTTTCTATTACCGGCTGTCAGCTCACACCTGACACTTGGAGTCTGGATCCCAAATGATTCCTGAAAGCAAGCTTCGGGCATCAGAGGCTGTAAATATCGGCAGTCCCAGGGACCAGACTTAGTACATGGGGCGGTAGGAGCTGAGTGTGAGGGGAGAAGAGCTCAGAGCCTTAGTCTCAGCCTAGAGCGGAGAGGAGGTGAAAAAGTCAGAGCTGTCCTTGGTTCCGCAAAGGTCAATCAAAGGGAGCCCCAGGAAGGAATCATAGAAATGAGAGACCACAGGCTCGGCGCCTGTAGCACAGTGGTTATGGAACTAGCCACACCAACAGTGGTGGGTTCAAACCCAGCCTGGACCAGCTAAACAACAATGACAACTGCAAAAAAAAAAAAGCTGGGCATTATGGCAGGTGTCCGTAGTCCCAGATACTTGGGAGGCTGAGGCAAGAGAATCGCTTAGACTCAAAAGTTTGAGGATGCTATGAGCTGTGACACCACAGCACTACCCAGGGTGACATAGGGAGACTTTGTCTCAAAAAAAAAAAAGAAAGAAAGAAATGAGAAACCACCACCAGCTCCTGAGGGGCCATTTGGGGAGTGATACGCTAGAAACCAAAATAGACACTCCAGTGAAGTTATTGAGGAGACTCTAGGCTGGGCACCTGGATACCAGTTCCAGCCCTGGTCCTTTCCCTAACCGTGTCCTGCTCGCGCTCCCTTGCCCATCTCCTGTACGTAACATAGAGGTGCCACAGTCTCCCTCTGCTCCCCAGAGGGTTGGTGAGGATCCACAGAGGGGCAGGTAGG
The DNA here is from genome assembly GCA_963573935.1 of Arctocebus calabarensis. NCBI lineage: Eukaryota > Metazoa > Chordata > Mammalia > Primates > Lorisidae > Arctocebus > Arctocebus calabarensis. Next base: position 5,755 of record CAUYON010189350.1, on the reverse strand, counting down.
GCCAGGGAAATGTTGCTACGAGAGGGAGGAAAGAAACGGAAGGCTGTTGTGGCAGAGTGACAAGTGACTGTGCAGAGCTCCACGGCAGAGTGTGATGTCCAGGGAGGAGTTCGGAGGCAGCGTAACTAGAGCCTAGAGCCTTTCAAAGACGGAGCAGTGAGCCCCCCACCACTGAAGATGTGAAGGCAGAGGCTGGAGGGGACGGAGATTTTAAAGAGGATTCCCGCATTGGCTAGCATGGTGGGCTAAGCCAGGATCAGTAAATGCTTCTATAAAGGACCGGACAGTAGGCCAGGCACAATGGCTCACGCCTATAATCCTAGCACTCTGGGAGGCCCAGGTGGGTGGATTGCTTGAGCTCATGGGTTCGAGACCAACTTGAGCCAGAGTGAGACTCCCTCTCTACTAAAAAATATAAAAACTGAGGCAAGAGGATTGCTTGAGCCCAAGAGTTGGAAGAGCTATGATGTTGCCATGGCACTCTACCCAGGGCAACAGCTTGAGACTCTGTCTCAAAAAAAAAAAGAGGCCACCTTTGCAGGCCAGGTGGACCATGTTGCGGCTACTCAACCTGCCATTATGGGGCAAAAGCGGCTGCAGACCATAGAAAAATGAATGGGTGTGTGTAAGCTCTAATAAAACTTTATTTATGGGCAGTGACGTTTGTATTTCGTGTCATTTCCACATGTCATGAAATACATTATTATTGTGTTTTTTCCAACCATTTAAAAATGTAAAGACCACAGTTCAAAGCATAAAAACAGACTCAATTTGACACATGGGTCATATTTTGCTGGCCTCGATCAGAGCAGCTAGCCAAAGGCAGAATGAGGGAGGACAGTGTTCCTCAAAGTGGGGTCACAGAGCACCCATGCTGGGGATGCTTGGGGATGCTCCAGACTGGGCCTGCTGTATCAGAACCTCCACTCTTCCCTGCAGCGGGCCCTGGGGAGCCCTCACCTTTTGAAGCTTCAGTTTTCTGATCCATAAATGGGGGAGTCACATTAGAATCTGTCTTGAGGATGACAAGGCTTTGCATCAGCTGTACACACATTAGTAAGACCCAGGGTGAGCTTGAGTCAGATTGAATGACCGGAGTGCAAGTTCATTCCTCCCCAGTTAAGCTTCCAGTTCTTTGGTTTCCTCATCTGTAAAATATGAACAATAGCACCTGTCAGGGCTCTTGTTTTATGTTATTAAGCACTTGATGTGGTGCCTTCCAGACAGGAAGTGTCCATAATTGTTAGCTATGGTGATTTGTCACTGGTGTTGTCATTCCTGGGGCACAGTCTAAGTTAGTGGTGAGCTTCAGTGCTATCCCAGGACTCTTGACTCCAGAACAGCTTTTGTGATGGTCTTTGTGTCCCTGGGGAACAAGCAGCCTCTGGCTGGTGGCAGCCATATCCACAGACAGGTCAGGTTTCAGGCTGCAGAGAGGAGCTGATTCCCACTTGGGAATTAAGCCCTTTGACTGCCCCTCTGGATAGAACTGGTAAATAGGTTTTGTTCCCATACTGAGCTCAAAGAAATAAGAGTAAAGTTCCGGATTTCTACTTTCCTGGTTTTAGGGGGAAAAAACACAAAAACCCTCAGTGTCTCCTAATTAGCTTGGAGCCATCACCCTTGACCTGCAGAGGGATTCAGGACAGGTTAACTCTTTATATCTCCTAAACAAGGAGGTCTTGATCTAGGCCAGCGCTCTCCAAACTGCTGCTCTTCTGAACCACCTTTATGATTTGTGTCTACTCTGTGTCACCTTTATTATTGTTTTCATGTTTTTCTTTCTTTGGCTCTGTTTTTTTTACTCCCAAGTGGCTAGGACTAAAGGCATGCACTGCCATGCCCAGCTAATTTTTAAATTTTTTTTCTTTTTTTAGAAACAAAGTCTTACTTTGTTGCCCTAGATAGAGTGCTGTGGCATCACAGCTCATAGCAATCTCCAACTCTTGGGCTTAGGTGATTCTCTTGCCTCAGCCTCCCAAGTAGCTGGGACCACAGGCGCCCGCCACAATGCCTAGCTACTTTTTTGTTGCAGTTTGGCCGGGGCCGGGTTTGAACCTGCCACCCTCAGTATATGGGGCCAGCGCCCTACTCACTGAGCCACAGGTGCTGCCCCTAATTTTTAAATCTTTTGTAGTGATGGGGTCTCCCCATGTTGCCCAGGCTGATCTCGAACTCCCAGCCTCAAGGGAATCCTCCTGCCTCAGCCTTCCAAACTGCTGGGTTTATAGCCCAACCTGGCTCACCCATTTAGGTTTGACCTCTTTCTGTGTAATTATATCCATGAAAATCATGGCTTTGATGAGCTAGTCGGTGCTCTTTTCCTCATCTACATTAGTGTAAATGTGTAATTCTAACAACGACTTTAACTTTACCTGTGAGCCCTCCTGACCTGACCCTGGGTAGCCCTTTTTGATTGCTTGGTTGTGATCAGCCTGCAATAGGGTTGGAGATTGGACAGTATCAGAGAGCTGGTTCCAGTGCCAGTTCCACCCCTTCCCAGCTACGGTCCCCAGCTTTTGTGCCTCCAGCAATATGGAAATGTGGCAATTTTAAGAGCACCGAAAAGTGCCATGGAGAACTGCTGTGCAAGAGCTGAGGAGAGGAGCCGGCTTTGCTCCTGACAAGAAGGTAGAGAAGGAAAGGAAGGAGACAGGGAGAAAAAGGAGGAGAGAGGAAGCAGCCAGAGCACGGGGGCTGAGACAGGCAGAGAATTTAAGGACAGACGCAGTGTCCACTGTTGAGTTTGAACTTGTTTGTGGTGGTGCAGTATAAGCCCTGTGGTGATTAACTTTGTATGTCAACTTGGCCTGGCCGTGGTAGCCAGATATTTGGTCAAACATTCTAGGTGTTTCTGTGAAGGTATATTTTAGATGAGATTAACATTTAAATCAGTAAACTCTGAGTAAAGCACATTGCCCTCTATAGTGTGGGTGGGCCTTATCCAGTCAATTGAAGGCCTTAATAAAAACAAACTGACCTTTCCAGAACAAGAGTTAATTGGGCCAGCAGACTGCCCTTGCCCTTGCCCTTGCCCTCCGTCTGTTCCCGGGGTCTCCAGCCTTCCAGCTTACCCTGCAGATTTAATCAGTCTCTCAGTCTCTCTCTCTCTCTTCTCTGGAGGACTCTGAATAATACAAACCCCTTCCTCATCCAGGTTGTCAGTAACATCTTCTACACCCCCAAGTGGAGGGAAAAAGTGCCCTCACACCTCAGCCAGCTGCTTCAAGCCTCTGCCGTCACAGCCTTGTTCCCTGTTACCTGGGTAGTTTTAGAAAACCTGCTTTTGGGGCAGTGCCTGTGGCTCAGTGGGTAGGGTTCCAGCCCCATATCCTGAGGGTGGCGGTTCGAACCTGGCCCTGGCCAAACTGCAGCAAAAAAATAGCCGAGTGTTCTGGCGGGCACCTGTAGTCTCAGCTACTCAAGAGGCTGAAGCAGGAGAATCGCCTAGCAGTGGCTGTGAGCTGTGATGCCACAGTACTCTACTGAGGGTACTAAAGTAAGAAAAGAAAAAGAAAAGGAAACCTGCCTTTGTCTAGCTAAGTTTTCTTTAGTCAAGTATTATAGTTAGTTACCTCAACTTTAAAATTGTGGCGTGTGGAAGTAATACCCTTCCCAAGGCATTTTAGGGTTTTTCTTGTGGTCTGTGGTTAAAAAGAACCAAGGAAAGGCAACCAGGGTTTTGAGGAAGGATGGCTCAGCAAATTAGGAAACTGATGGAACTTTCCAGGCTAGGACTAGAAAGAGTTATTCATTTGGAAAATAGATTTTAAGGCAAGTTGCTGGCTGAAAAATAAATGGCTTCTGCTTTTAATATCTCTTTTATGGGAGTGCTTGAAATTTGCAGGCATCTTGCAGTTGACGTTTTTGTAGTACATAACTTTTGGCACCTGAAATGCACACTCTTCTCTCTTGTTCACACATCCCTGGAAAGTAAGTGCCTTTGTTATTTTTATTCTGTAGAGAAGGAAATGAGGCACAGCAGGCTAAGGAGTCACCCAGGGTCACACAGCTAGTGGTACTCAAGTGCTGGGATTTGGCTGTCTGCACCTCATACACTTAAATTTTCCACCTTGCTGCTTCCCCCTGGGATTGAAAGGGACCGCCGCGTTTCCCCTTGAGTGAAAACATCCCTGTCCATCTAGAGTGAGTTTCTTCAGTAATGGCTCTTTCAATGTCTGTGTCCCACCTTCTTGACATTCTGGTGTCATCCTCATGCTTGTCCCCTCACGGCAGGAGGCACCAGTGAAGGCACCAGCTGCCTCTGTCTCTGTTATCAGGAGAGCAAAACCTTCCCCATTTGCTGCCCAAGAGACCTCTGCTATATCTCAGCATCCAGAAGTGGGTCACAAGGCCACTTCTAGCTGCAGGAAAGGAGCTGCAGCTTGAAGCTAAGTACTGTGAGCCAGTGAAGAGTGTCTTTCACAACAAGCTGATAAAGTGGAGTTAATAAAAAGCCAGTGCAGGTAGCGCCTGTAGCTCAAGCAGCTAAGGCGCCAGCCACATACACCAGAGCTAGCGGGATTAAATCCAACCTGGGCCTGCCAAACAACAATGACAACTACAACCAAAAAATAGCCAGACATTGTGGTGGGCGCCTGTAGTCCCAGCTACTTGGGAGGCTGAGGCAAGAAAATCACTTAAGCCCAGGAGTTTGAGGTTGCTGTGAGTTGTGACAACACGGCACTCTACCCAGGGCAATAGCTTGAGGCTCTGTCTCAAAAAAAAAAAAAGCCAGTGTACTGGGGGGAGAGGGAGTGCATTAATAGAAATGCAGTATCCAGTGAGGGCCAGGGAGTGTGGTAGGTATGTTCCCTCCAGATGGATGGCATGGAGTGGTCACAGGGACTGAGGATGTCAGGGTGCCAGGACATGGTACTTTTGTTTTTTTAGATAAGAGTTTCACTTTGTTGGGAGGCGCCTGTGGCTTAGTGGGTAGGGCACTGGCCACATATACTGAGGGTGGTGGGTTCGAACCCGGCCCCGGCCAAACTGCAACAACGACAAAAATAGCTGGGCGTTGTAGCAGGCACCTGTAGTCCCAGCTACTCAGGAGCCTGAGGCAAGAGAATCGCCTAAGCCCAGGAGTTGGAGGTTGCTATGAGCTGTGACGCAAGAGCACTTCTAAGAAGAGCAATAAAGTAAGACTCTGTCTCTTAAAAAAAAAAAAAAAAGAACTTCACTTTGTCACCCTGGATAGAGTGCCGGAAGTCATAGCTCACAAGCCATCTCAAACTCTTGAACCAAGCAATCCTCTTACTCAGCCTCCCCAGTGGCTGGGACTACAGACACTGCTACAATGCCCAGCTAGTTTTTTAGTAGAGGCGGAGTCTTGCTCTTGCTCAGGCTGGTCTCAAACTCATGAACTCAAGCAATCCACACGCCCCAGCTTCCCAAAGTGCTACAACTACAGGTGTGAGCCACTGTGCCTGCTTTTTTAAACTGTTAAAGGACTGTCAGAGAGGCTCAGCGCCTGTGGCTCAACGGGCTAAGGTGCCAGCCATGTACACCTGAGCTGGCGGGTTTGAATCCAGCCCAGGCCTGCCAAACAACAATGACGGCTGCAACCAAAAAATGGCCGGGCGTTGTGGCAGGCGCCTGTAGTCCCAGCTATTTGGGAGGCAGAGGCAGGAGACTCGCCTAAGCCCAGGAATTGGAGGTTGCTGTGAGCTGTGATGCCACGCCACTCTACCCAGGGCGACAGCTTGAGGCTCTGTCTTAAAAAAAAAAAGGACTGTCAGAGAAGGATTAGGAT
>CAUYON010189348.1:0-40024 GCA_963573935.1 Arctocebus calabarensis | reverse complement strand
AGGCTAAGGAAGTTGCAAGGTTACTATCTAGGCCCAGCACCTTCCAAGAGAAAGATATACAGATAACAGAGGCATTTGCTACAGTGGAGTGTTACAGACTGTTTGGCTAATGCCTGTACAGAGTGGCCAGGACAGATCTTTGTCTCTGCCTTTACTTTCCTGCCTCATTGGGACCCCACAGCACTCTATCCAGGGTAACATAGTGAGACTCTGTCTCAAAAAAAAAAAAAAAAAAAGAAGAAAGAAAGAAACAAACAAACAAAAGAAAAGAAAGAAAGACTTTCAGGGCTCACATGCCTCAACCAATCAGGGCTCAGCTGTATCAACCAATTAGGGTTCAGCTCTGTTGACCAATTAGAACTCAGCAAGATTTAATCCTTTATTTGTACCAACAGACTTGACTGGGAACCTTGGTCTGTAATATTTGCTATAAATCCTGAGCCTTCCCTCTAGCTCTCTGGAATGCACCTTTGTTTTACACTCAGAGACTGTATCTCTCTGGTTTGCAGACTGTTCACTGTAATAAGGTCTTTTTCTTCCAAATTCCTTCTCAAAGATCTGTTGTTCACAGGCTATATAATCAGAGAGGCCAGAGTTTAAAATGTTGGCTCTGCCCTACGTAACTCTAGGCAAGCAATGTGTCTAGGACTGTAAAATAAAGGTAATAATAATCTTTACCCAGCACAGTAGTAGTAAGAACAACAACAAAAATGTACAAGGTACTTAGGTACAAGGTACTTAACGTAATTTGGGTTTTCATCATCATTAGACTATAAACTCCACAAAGCCAAGGACCAAGACTGTCTTTTTACTGATGTAGTCCTAGCATCTAGCACAATGATAGGCACATAATAAGTTGAATGAACAATTCATAATTCACTGGTTAGAGGAGAAAAAGCTAGTATAGGGGTAAGGAGAAACTGACTTTTTCCTCCGAAAGTTTGCTGAAAGATCAACTCACAATTAAGGCAGATTAATAAGAGAAATGTTTATTTCTAAATACAGTAAGCATGGGGAGAATCACAAGAGTGATTACCCAGGGTCTCAATGATGGTTGGATAATTTTATAGATGCCTTTTAAAAGGGAGGAGGGACAATATGAAGTATAGGTGCAGTAAGTGGTTTCTGGGAGGATGAAAAGATGGGGAGAAACAGACTGACTTGTGAATTAACCTGAGAGACAGATATTGTGTTTTAAATAATTTGAGCCAAGTCTGCTAGCATTCAGGGGTAGGAAAGGAATTCAGTTGCCCCCCTCCTTAATCTTTTGATCAGGTCAGTCAGGTTTTATGTAGATAGAAAGCCCCTTGCAAATGCTTTCTGATCTCAAATGACCTTTAATTCAAAGTATTCTTTATACCAAGCATTGCGGTGAAATTTCCTTAGTTCCTTTACGAGAAAAAGACAAATCTGTTTAAGAGAGACAATGTAAGATTCTAACACAAAAGGGTAGTTTCAGGTGAAAACTGTGGCAGAGGAAAAAAAGGGGAAGGTGATAACATTCTCTACATTTGACTGTAGTTCATGGCAAGTGTTTGGAGGTTCTGGAATTAGCATCCATGTCATGTATATGGGACTGCTCATGATATGGGAACTTTCTTGCCAAGTTCATGGTCTTGAGACTTGAAGAATGAATTCATGGATAGCAATTAAGCAAAAGCAAGAGAATTTATTGAGGAGAAAGGAAAGCCTCCACCACAGCAGAGAGGGTCCTAACTGGGTTGCTACAGGAATTCCTCTGTCTAGGGGAATTATATACTTTCTCATACTGAGAGATGATACCCCAGAGAAGGGTGGGGTCTAGGAGAACAGATCTTGTCAAGGAGAACCCAAGGATACACTTGTGGGGTCCTCTCCATGGTGACTCAGTCCTTAGGAATTTGTAAACTTAACTTCTTGGAACTTGGAAATTTCCAAGTTCTGTGAAATCCTGTAGTTCTGTAAGGACTGGAATACCATCTCCTGCTTGATTCAAACTGGCCAAATGAGAAGGGTACCTGTGGGGTGGAACTTTTTGACTGTCAGTAAAAAGGGAAAGATCAAGCCAGATGCAGAACGTGGCCATTTAGAATTCTTCTGTGCAGTAAGCTCCGGCTGGTTAATAAAGCCCTTCCTCTTATAAACGTGGTATTTGGGTGCTCTTTCTCTCCATTGGGCCTCATCTTCCTGCAACAATACTTCTCTTTTCCTGACTGGTTCTCCCTATATGCAAAACTGTTGCCAGAATTACTTTCTATCTGGAGTCTTTGGTCTTGGGGTTCAAAGAAGGAAACCACACACCATGAGGATAAGTGACAAGATAGAGTTTATTGACAGGGAAAGATTGATAAGAAGCAAAAGAAGGGGAATAGAACCCCTGGCAGTGTTACCAAACAAAGAAGGTCTGGCTGCCTGTCACTGTCAGCCAATATGCAGACATGGGGATAAATCCATCAAACTTTATTTGTCAGAAGGCCAGGATTCTGGAGAACACTGAGAGTAGCCTCTTCAAGACTGTTCTGATCTTCCATTTCCAACATTACGGTTTTATACATAAGTTCAAAGTGAAGATCATGTTAACCCTTATCTTAAACAATAATCTGCAGAACCCATGACTCATAATCAATTAACAGCATTCTAATGTAAAAGTTAACCTCCTAAATCAGTCCACCTACACTAAATCAAGACAGGCATCTTTAGGGTGGGAGCTAAATTTACAAAACAATAAGAATGGGAGACAGGGGTGAAGGTCAGGCAGGACCTAATCTGACCAGACTAGCTGTGTCATGTCTGTCCCAGACTGACAGACTCCATTTTATTTTTACTATATGTGCTTTGCAGTGGAGGGTGGAACTCAAGTGGGAAGGGGGGGCCACATCCCCTAAGTCTTCAGTTTAAGGGGTTTAAATGCTACTTTTCCTATCCTGCAGGCAGAGGATGTGGGGGATGTATACCCAATTGGTTGAAGGTCTGGGGGCAGGGCGGCGCCTGTGGCTCAAAGGAGAGTAGGAAGCTGGCCCCACATACCGAAGGTGATGGTTCAAACCCAGCCCCAGCCAAAAAAAAAAAAGAGTGTGAAGGCTGGGGGCAAAAAATAGTCCTAAAATTTAGCACAGGAATAAAGTCCTTGCAGGTTTTGCGTCAGGCAAGGAATTGTGGTGTGTGCTCCCTGCTCAAGGAGAGACTGCCCAGATCTTTTCAGGTGGCTTTGTTCATGATCTTGCTACAATAGGGCCTGGAAAAGTATTTTGCTTAGAGATTGGGGTCTGTGATGAGACTGATTTCTGAGCTCACCCAGGACTACAAAATGGGAATCTCTGTCCAGCCCTCTATGGGAGAACCCTCTATCAAAATAAGGATTCTATATTGTACTGAGAGAGGATACTCAGAAAAAGTAAGGTCTGAGAGAAGAGAGGTCTCAAATAGACCCCAAAGATATACCTGCGAGGTCCTCCCCCAGGTGACTCAGCTCTTAGGAATTTGTAAAACTTTACTTCCTGGGACCTGGAGACTGATGCTTGCTTCAGCTTCTGTAAAACCCAGAGTCCACTTCTCCAACTTGATTCAAACTGACCAATGGGAAAGGTACCTGTGGGCCGGAACTTTTTGACTGGGGGTTAAAAGGAGAAGACTGAGCCAGTCTGGGAGCATGGCCATTTTGAATTCTTCTGTGCCATCACTCTGCTGGCTGAAATAAAGCCCTTTTTCTTTTAAACATGGTGTTTGGGTGCTCTTTCTCTCCATTGAGCCTCATCTTCCTGCAACAGTACCAATCACTTTACTTACTCCTGACTTATGTGTTATATTGTGATATAGGAATGCATAGTTTCCAGTGTGATATAGGAACCCATTTCCATGGTGCCGTAAAGTCTATGGTGCAAGGTTATTTTAAGTTTTCCATTTCCCTTCCCAGGAATAATGCCATGCTGATTGCCCAAATTCTGAGGCTGTACTTTTTCCTATTGTTCCATTTCACCAAGGGCCATTTTCCAGTTCCTCATTCTTATCTGCTCTACACAGGTTCCCCTTCATTCATGACGTGTAGCAGATATGGTTGGCTGCCAGAATTTCTCTGCTCGTCCTTGGTCTCAGATAATTAAAGAATGAATTCATAGGGTGGCACCTGTGGCTCGGTGAGTAGGGCGCCGGCCCCATATACTGAGGGTGGTGGGTTCAAACCTAGCCTCTGCCAAACTGCAACAAAAAAATAGCCAGGCGTTGTTCTGGGTGCCTGTAGTCCCAGCTACTCGGGAAACTGAGGCAAGAGAATTGCCTAAGCCCATAGAGCTGGAGGTTGCTGTGAGCTGTGATACCACTGCACTCTACCAAGAGCAATAAAGTGAGACTCTGTCTCTTAAAAAAAAAAAAAAAAGAATGAATTTATAGACCATCAGAGTAAGCTACAGGACAGATTATATTACAGATAAGAGGAGAAGGAAAACAAAGACTCTGGCACAGCAAAGGGGTTCCCGGGTGGGTTGCCGACTTTGGCTTTCTGTCTAGGGGTTTATATGCAGCTTTTCCTTTCCCTGTGGGCAGGGGTTTTGGGGAAATGGAATGTATGTCTAACATATGTCACAGTCATGGGCACCAGAGACCTGTGGACAGAAGTTAATTTTAAAACTGCCATTGTGTAGGAATGTGGTCTTGTTTGGGTGTTCCACTCCTCCCCAGAACAGCAGCTTAGATGGAACATTGATCAAACTGGTTTATGGGCCTGCTCAGGCCCAGAAAATGGGGTCTGTGTCCATCCCTAAGTGAAGGGGACCTGCATCAGTTGAACTGTATCAAGTGGATTAATGGACATAGGGTGTTAACAGTAGATGTCAGAGAACAGGAAGTATTAGAGCTGATAGATTTGCGCATAGATAAACATGAAATGTTCTAGAAAAACTAGGAAAGTTTTTGAGACGGGCCATATTTCAGTAAAACTCAAGTTGGAGCTTCATAATTTGGTATATAAAAGTAAACTTGACTTTATTTTGTGTCCACAGGATGATGAAGGTCTAAAACTTACAGTGACTCTATTCTCAAATTGATCTACCACAACAAAATCTCTTTTGTGTATCTACTAAATTGTTTTTAAGTTGCATGTATTGTAAAGGCAGTAGGAGTTCCCTGATGTGAATATTGGTATCCCCACCACTCTATATTTGAAACTCTCCAAGATGGGTGCTTTAATGATTTCTGCTCTTTGTTTCTTCTTTATTTTTCTTTTACTTTTTCTCTTAAAGTCTTAACTTTTTTCTTCATCTTTCTTTCCTGTCTTGTTGGTGTCTCTATGCCTCAAGACTTACCCCCTAAGGGGGTAATTATCTAATAACCCCCTTAGGAATTGTTTATTTCCTTTACATACCCTGTTACACTGAGGACTAAAAATGTTGCCAACTCTATATTAGATACCACTGTGTGTTAACTTTCTTTCACTAATAATACACAATTAGCCACTAAATCTTGTCAATTCTATTTCTAGGACTAGAGATTGTCTCACTCTAAGTCTATCTGAGTCTCACTGTTGTTGTTCTGTGTGTTAAATAAGTTCACACAGAATTTTATACTTAATTTCATTATGAAGAGAGCAATTAGCAGCTACTTAAATGTGTTAGATGAAGCTATATGTTCTGAGAGGAATAACAAATATTCATTTAGTTTTTCATTGATGCAGACCTTACTTTTATAGCTTATACATTAGTGTCTATAACATATTTTAAAGAAGGAAGAACAAAGAGAAAAATAGAGGAGGTTAAATTTGGAGTGAGATGATAGAGAAGGTTGGGACTAAAGGAGAACCAATGTGTTATAGTTTGAAACTGAAGAGCATCCACTTTAAGGTATGTATGTATTTATTTATTTATTTTTGTGGTTTTTAGCCAGGGCTGGGTTTGAACTCACCACCTCTTTGTTTTTTTTGTTTTTTTTTTTTTTTTTTGAGACAGAGCCTCAAGCTGTCACCCTGGATAGAGCGCTGTGGCATCACAGCTCACAGCAACCTCCAATTCCTGGGCTCAAGCGAGTCTCCTATCTCTGCCTCCCAAGTAGCTGGGACCACAGGTACCCGCTACAATGCCCAGCCATTTTTTTTTGGTTGCAGCCGTCATTGTTGTTTGGCGGGCCCGGGCTGGATTCGAACCCGCCAGCTCAGGTGTACGTGGCTGGTGCCTTAGCCCGTTGAGCCACAGGCACCACACTTTAAGGTTTTAATTATCATGTATATACTGTTGATCCTTCAATATATATCTTTCTCCAAGCTTCTGTCATGGAAAAGAAACCATACTCTGTAAAAGAATTTAAAGAGTTTTATTCTGATCCAGATTTGAGGACCATGATCCAGAACCACACCCCAAAGCCCTTGAGCACATGAACTCTGTGCACTTGCTGCGGTGGAGTTAAAGTTTGGATTTATACACTTCAGAGAGACAGGAATTACTGGTAAAATCATAAATCAATTCATGGAAGGCATGCATTGATTTGACCCCAACACCTGGGTTATCTCAAAGGGGAGTGGACATACAGGTTGTAGGTGGGTTTAATGATTCTTTAGCTGACAGCTACCTCAAAGAGCTTCCATCTAATAGACCAGGAGTCAACGATAGGGAATGCTGAGTTAAGATAAAGGTCTGTTGATCAGACACAAAGTATCAGACATATGCCCAGGCTCAAGTGGTCTGTTGCCTATATTGAGTACCCAGAGGTATGTCTTGAACAGACTTAGGCCTGTAAATGAGTCACAAAGGACATCTCTAAGAAGGCAGGGGAACATGAAGAGGCATGTCTGATCTCCTTTCTCATAGCTAGCAACTCAGTTTTAGGGGATCCCCTTGGCCAAGAGGGGGCTTCTAGTTGTTACCAGATGAAGAGGGTCTGATGCCTGTCACTGTCAGCCAACATGCAGGGAGGGAAATAGGTCCACCAAACTTTACTTTTCAAAAGGCCAGGATTCTGGAGAACAGGGAAAGTAGCCTCTCCAAGATTATTCTGTTCTTCCATTTCCAAAATTACAGTTTTATACATTTAAGTTCAAAACGAAGACCATGTTAACCCTTATCTTAATACCTGGAAGAACCGGTCAGTGCCTCAGGGGAGTAGGGCACCAGCCTCATATGCTGGAGGTGGAGGGTTCAAACCCAGCCCCGGCAAAAAAACTGCAAAAAAAAAAAAATAATAATAATTGGCAGAACCAATGACCCATAGTAAACCATAATCAGTATAACTCATGATCCAAGTAGCATTTCAATTCAAAAATTAATCTCCTCAATCAATCCACCTAAACTACTCAAGATATACATCTTTAGGGTGGGAGCTAAATTTACAAAACAATAAGAATGGGAGGCTCAGAGCCCGTGGCTCAAGTGGCTAAGGCACCAGCCACATACACCTGAGCCGGCAGGTTCGAATCCAGCCTGGGCCACCAAACAACAATGACAACTGCAACCAAAAAATAGCCGGGCATTGCGGCAGGCGCCTGTAGTCCCAGCTACTTGGGAGGCGGCGGCAAGAAGATCGCTTGTGTCCAGGAGTTGGATATTGCTGTGAGCTGTGATGCTATAGCAATCTACCCAGGGTGACAGGTTGAGGCTTTGCATCAAAAAAAAAAAAAAAAAAAAAAAGATGGGGGGTGGGATGAAGGTCAGACAGAACCTGAACAGACCAGACCAGCCAAGTGTCATGTCTGCCCTAGCCTGACAGACACCATCTTATTCTCACTATATGTGCTTTCACAGTCAACCAGCCACTAGGAGGGGAATTTTAAGATTTTATTTTAGTTCACACTTTAGAATCACATACATAGCTCTAGATGAATGTCTTCCTGTTACCTTAAATTCAGCACCTTCAAAATAAATGTAACATCACCTCATCCTCTCCCTCTCCTGTCTGTGAAGAGCCCCATCAACATCACAAAGGCCAAGGCAGAAATCCCTCCTCCTCCCTTAGGACTGAGTGAGTTTTCATAACAAAAATTTGATCTTGTCAGTCTTTTTTATAAAACCTCTAGTGGTTTGCCATTGCCTTGGGAAAGAATCCAAGGTTTTCTGTGATGCATCCCCTGCCTTCCTCTCCAGCCACTGGCAAATAAAGAAAACCAAATCCAGACTTAGGAAAGAGAGACTTTATTCTAAAGGATTACTGCTGTGAGAGAAAGGGACTATTGCAAATGAGGAGAACCTGTGACCAAAAGATCTGCAGTCTCTCAGAATTAGGCAGAAAAGAGTTTCCTTTTATGCAAAGTAAACAGGACAAGACAGAAGAGGCATGGGAAAGTGTGAGGGAAAGGTGGGGTAGCATGATCAGATAGTAGATAAATGTTATTAAAGAATATCAAGATACTTTACCCTAAAGAATATGTCTTTGGGCTCGGCGCCTGTGGCTCAAGTGCTAATGCGCCAGCCACGTACACCTGAGCTGGTGGGTTCAAATCCAGCCCGGGCCTGCCAAACAACAATGGTGGCTGCAACCAAAAAATGGTTGGGCATTGTGGAGGGTGCCTGTGGTCCCAGCTACTTAGGAGGCGGAGGCAGGAGACCCGCTTGAACCCAGGAATTGGAGGTTGCTGTGAGCTGTGATGCCACAGAACTCTATCCAGGGTAACAGCTTGAGGCTCTGTCTCAATATGTAAATAAATAAATAAATAAATAAATAAATAAATAAATAAAATAAAAGAATATGTCTTTGACATATTTTGAGGTGGCTGTGCAAAAATCCAGAAAACAGAATTAGCCCTGCAAAGCTGTGTTTGTGGGGGGGATTTGCATCTGTAGAGCAAAATCTGCATAGGTGCAGTCAGGTTTTATCTGAAGCCTAGATCTAGGAAGGATTAACTGAGAGTTTGACACCTTTAAAGGTCTGAAAGAAACATCTACCATCTCTTCTCTGTGAGGGCTGCTACCTGTGAGGTTTCATCTACATAACAAGACCACCTTTGCTAGCCAGACTTCTCCTTTTCCCCTTTCCATAACCTGTTTTGCCAAGACCTAAGCTTGCATTATTTCTGTAACCTAAAAAGGGGAATTATATATAAGCTTCTGAATCGCACTGGAGGGTGTGTGGGGGATGGGTAATCACTCCATGGGGGTCTCCCCCTGTGCAGGTTAATAAGTTTGCATGCTTTTTCTTCAATTAATCTACCTTTTGTGATTTGATTTTTTTCAGCAAGCCTTCAGAGGCTGAAATAGAAGTTTTCATTTAATCCATACATTATTTTGAGGCCAGGCCATTCTCAGGAGGGCTATCTGCTGACTCAGGCTGAGGATAGGCCAAAGGTCAGGAACACAAGCAGAGGAAAGAATCTTACCCAAAGTTTGGATATGTAAGCACTTTGTTCCCATTAATCAGTAGGAACAAAATAGCCTAGCTAAGCATTTACCAGGCAAAGAAGGGAAATTTGGAGGGGGCATCAGTCTTACCTGTCTTAGGAAGAAGAGGGGCTCATGGTAGTAAACCCTTTCCCTAAGCATAAAGGGTAGAGGGATTCCTTAACCTTCCCTGTTTTCCAGGACTGCAGGAGTCAGGTAAAATTCACCATTGTTATCACATTATTTGGTCCTCTCACTTTTTTACTTTTTGTTGCAATAAAAGTGAACTTGAAATTCCTTACAAAGGTATTAATCTGTATTACCACTGTTGTGCCTAAATCGTGGGGTTCCTCCCTATAAATCACCCATTGACCAAGTCCAATGCAAAAGCAAGAGGCACTTTTATTAGCTAGCCAAGGCTCTCTGCCCCTGATACAGCAGGATAGCAGAGAAGCCTCACCCACAGAGGGGAGAGCAGTTTTAAGGGTACAGAAAGGAACAAAGGGAGGGGGTGTTGGGTGCGAACTGCTGGGGAGAGCTGATAGGGGGTATAAGGGTCTGGTCAATGTCTGTTCTGGGTTAATTGGCCTGGGGAAATATTTACTACCAGGATTGCCGAGGTTAGGCACCCTTATCGCTTGGGGTGGACATACTGGAGGGGGGGTTTGGGGGGGTGGGGGAGGAAGCAGGTTGCCTATCACCTTTGGTATTCATTCGGCTGTAAATTGACTCTTTGGTATGCAGCCATAAATTAACCTTTGATGTGCGGCTGCAAATCGAAGGCTGTAGGACAAGGTAGAATTAGTGAAAGGCTGTGGAACAAAATGAGTTACTTTTAACAAAATGGAGTCAGCTTGGTTCTTTCATTCCTCCCTCTTCTAGTGCATAGAAGATCCAATCATGGGACTTCAGCAGGTCTTACAAGCCTTAGCTGTACACTGTTGCCAGCACCCCTGTTGCTGAGGGGTGTATACTGTGCCCATAAAACCATTATTTGGACAGCATTGATCCTGGCTCGGATAAGGGCCAGCAATTTATTAATTATGCAGGGACCGAGGGTTAATAACAGTAATGGGATTACAAGTGGGCCTGCTATAGTTGAAATTAAGGTTGTGAGCCAGGGGGATTTATTGAAAACAGATTCATACCAGCTCTGGGATTGTTCTCGTTTGAGTTTCCTTTTACGCAGACATTCCTGTACTAATTCCATCGATTGCTTAACAACTCCTTAGTGATCTGCGTAAAAACAGCATTCTTCTTTTAAGGTCGTGCACAACCCTCCCTTGCTGAAGGAACTATAGGTCTAGCCTTTGCCTGTTTTGGAGCACTACCCCAGAGAGGGAAGTTAGGGATTCTTGAAGATGGGAGATGGAATTTTCAATTCTCTCTATGTCTAAGTCCATTGCAGTACACAGGGCACTATAGTTTTTATCCTGGAGAACTAGGGAGGAGATTCCTGTACTTGCCCCTACTATGCTAAGTCCTATGAGCATGGCTAGAGTTATTGTAGTAACCGGTTCTCTTTTTATTCTATTGATTGTACTCATAACTGGTTCATATGCTTGCTACAGGTCTTCTTCTGAGTGATAGAGCAGCTTGGGGATGAGGTGTACTAATATACAAAAATCTTGGGTTAGGTTCAGAATTGTCCCATGTAAACATGGGATGACTCCTGTAGAGCAAGCCTATCAGGAATTGTTGGTGGGAATTACATACCCAGTTCCATCCCAGAGGAAAGATGCTGATATCGGTGGGGTATTTGGCCTATACAGGTTCCTTGTCCTATAATGGACTGCAAGGTGACTCGCAGCCCAGACTGTTGCCAGCGGCAGTCACTGGCTTGGGACCTGACTCTAGGTTTACTTACTAGGGCAATTACTTCATAATAGGGGGATCTGGCTTCTACACATAACCAACAAGTCTCAGTAAGGTCTGGTCTGGAAGTGTTTAAAACTTGGTATGTACCAGTAACCAGTTTCAAAAGTGGATCAGGGTCCGAGGTAGGTGCAAAGGTGTGGTTTAGAATCAAACCTTGAGTGCTGAGTGCTTGGCCTGGAGAGCCAGGGGAACCATGGAACTTAGGGGTGACTACAAGGGGGGGCTTAAGCACCATGTTGGTGCCTACCGCAGCGGGCCTGTCATTAACTGGGGTGTATATGACTCTGAGTTGGAAAACAGCAACTGGATCTGTATACGCATTGTCATACAATTGTATGCCTCACAATTTGCCACTTTCCCACCCTACTGATTGTTTTCCTCTTTCAGTGAAGTTGATACTAAGCTTATCACATCTGGGGTTTTCTTCTGTGTTACAGGTCCCTGACTTCATGGGAGGGCATTTATGTTTCTGCTTTACTTCAATCGAGTCTCCTTTTCTAGGGGGATCCCACCATATTTGCCCAGTGGAGACACAGTCCCATGACTTATAGAAATAGTAATACGCTCCTCCACACTTATCAGGAAGGTGCCCAGGACAGACATAAATCCACTTGGTCATTCTAGGATGACACCAAAGTTTGGTGGTGCCTAGTAAATCGTAGAGGTCTACTATGAGCTCTGGGAACCAAGTACCTCTAGGGGTGAATGCCAGAGGTTTGGCTGACTAAGGTTCCTGTGCTAACATGAGTAACCAGCCATGTTACTTGGATGGGACGATGGGGGTTGTCAGTGAGGGAAATAGACAATAAGGCAGAGCAAGTCAATAAGTGATGCACATACGGTGACTTCAGGGATCCTGGCATTTCTGCAGCTTGAGTTTCTACTGGGGGGTGTAGTCCTTTTTGGTGGTGAATGGGTCAGCTAGGTGACTGTGCGTGTGATGCATCCAGGAGGTGATACTGTCAACTTTGAGTGCGGTGGGAGTGACGAGGACTACAGTGTACGGGCCTTTCCACCGGGCTCCAGCACTTCTTGCCGGTGACGCTGCACATACACCCAGTCTCCAGGTTGGAAGGTGTGTGGTTCAGGAACTGGTCCTGAGCTGTAGAGAGCTATGAGTTTCTCCCAATCAGCTTGCTGTACCTTTTGGTAAAAATGCAAAGTTATTGCATAGTCTTTCCAAGTTTTAAGATCCTAGTCCTCTGAGGTGAGGTCCTTGCAATGTAACTGAGGGATTATAGGGGGTTTTCTCCCAAAGAGAATTTCATAGGGAGTTTTTCCTATCAAGTAGGGTGAGTTTTGCACCCAGTACAGGGCAAAGGGGAGGAGAGACACCTAGTCACCGCCAGTCTCCATGATTAATTTGGCCAGGGTCTTTTTTAGAGTGTGGTTTATCTGCTCTACCTGCCCTGAACTTTGGGGCTGATAAGCACAATGCAATTTCCAATTAGTCCCTAAGGCTCCTGCTAGACTCTACACTATCTGAGAAGCAAAGGTTGGGCCATTATCTGACCCTATCTGATTAGGAATTCTAAACCTAGGCATTATATTCTCTAATATCTTTTTTACTAGTATCTGTGCAGTCTCATTTTTGGTAGGAAATGCTTCTACCTATCCTGAGAAAGTGTCTAGGAAAACAAGGAGGTATTTATATCCATATTTACCTGGCTTAACTTCAATAAAGTTCACTTCCCAGTAAACACCTGGCTCTGTTCCATGCTCCCTGGACCCTGGATTGTGGGGGCTAGATACACTGTTAGTCATAATTCATACTTTGCACGAAGCTATGACTTCATCAATTTTGGTATTCTGGTTTTGTATCCTGATTTTGGCGTGGCGCAGCAAGTCCTTCATCTTGCATGACCCCAGGTGGGTGGAGGAGTGGATTTTATGGAGGATTTCCTGTCCCAATTTTGCCGGCACAAGCACTTTATTATTACAGGTGATGTACCATCCATTATACTTCTCAGGAGAGTGTGCCTGTGGGATCTGCTTTATCCATTGTAAGTCCTCCGGAGCATACTCCAGAGATAAGGGAGTGTGGGGGGCCCAGGATCTGGCAACGTGGTAGTAGGAAGCTCTTGGGTGACTGAAGTAGCTATAGTCTTGGTGACCTGGTTGGCCCACCGGTTGCCTTTGGCTACAGGAGAATCACCCTGTTGATGGCCTGAGCAGTGGATGATGGCTAGCTTCTGGGGAAGCCATAAGGCTTTTAGATTAAGTATTTCTTCTTTATTCTTAACAGTCATTCCTTCTACCTTGAGGCTGTTTGAGGACTCCCTCAATAGTGTGAGGGGTCATGATCAACAGCTCCTACCCTAAAGTCAATTTATCTACATCTTTAACTAGCAATGCAGTAGCTGCAATGATGCGTAGGCATTGGGGGCCAGCCTGCCTCTACAGGGTCTAGTTTCTTTGACAAGTAAGCGACTGGCTGGGTCCAGGGACCAAGCAACTGAGCAAGCAACCCTTTTGCTATGCCTTTGTGTTAATCTACATACAGATGAAAGAGTGTGGTAATATCTGGGAGACCCAGGGCCGGGGCCGAGAGCAAGGCTCGTTTCAGTGCCCGGAAAGCTTCCTCTTGTTCTGTGGTCCATTGAAAAGGCAAGCTGTCCTGGGTGGCCTCATAAAGAGGTTTCGCTATCTCTGTGAACCCTGGAACCCACAGGCTGAACCCAGCTGACCCAAGGAACTCTCACACTCCCTGCTGTGTGGTTGGGGGAGGGATTTTCAGGACTGTCTCTTTCCTTGTCTGTGACAGCCACCGCTGCCCATCCTTAAGGATGTAACCTAGAAAACTCATAGTTTGTTGACAAATCTGAGCTTTCTTGGCAGAGGCCCGGTACCCCAGAGCTCCCAATGCAGTTAGTAAGTCCTGGGTGCCTTGGTGGCACTCTTCTTCTGTCTCAGCTGCAATCAGAGTGTCATCTATATACTGTAAAAGAGTCAGGTGAGGGTGTTGCTGCCGGTACTCACTCAGGTTTTCATGTAAGGCTTCATTGAAGATGGTGGGGGAGTTCTTGAACCCTTGTGGCAGCCAAGTCCAGGTAAGCTGACCATGGATTCCTTGCTTGTCATCATTCCATTCAAAAGAGAACATCGCCTGGCTCTGGGGGGGCCCAACGGGAACCGAAGAAGGCATCTTTTAAATCAAGGACAGTGTACCATACCCGATCTGGGGTGAGGGCACTCAATAGTGTGTAAAGGTTTGGGACAGTGGGGTGGATGTCCAGTACCTGTTTGTTGACCTCTCTCAAGTCCTGGACTGGTCTATAATCATTAGTTAATGGCTTCTTTACAGGCAGCAAGGGAGTGTTCCATGCTGATTGTCAAGGTACTAGTATCCTGCTCTTAAAAAGTCTCTGAATGTGGGGTGTGATGCCCTTCCAGGCCTCTTGGGACATGGGATACTACAGCACCTATACAAATTCAGCCATTGTTTTGAGCTCGACAATGACTGGTGGTTGGTGGGTGGCTAGTCCCATTCCCCCAGTCGGCCCAGGTGAGTGGGTAAGTTCTCAGCCATACGGTGACATCCGTTAGTTGGTGGCTCTCAGGTTGTTGCTGGTGTAGCCTGTACTCATCTTCAAGTTGAAGGATGAGTACTTGTATGGGGCTCCCATACTGATCTGTGACAAGGGGTCCTTTGTCTTTAAAGACGATATGAGCTATTACCTTGGTCAGGAGGTCTTGCCCAAGAAGAGGGTAGGGGCAGTCTGGAATGACCATGAACGCTTGGGATACCTGGCCCATGCCTAAGTCCACAGTTCTTTGGGTAGTCCATGAATATCGTTTGATGTCTGTGGCCCCTTAGACCATGACTTCTGGGTATCCAGTCCTGGGTCAAGACTGAATACTGGGCCCCGGTATCTACTAGGAAATTTATTGGGGTCCCCTCCACTCTGAGAGTTACCTGGGGCTCAGGGAGGGGTGATGATCCCTGACCCCCCTATCCTTTGAGCCACTTAGCTTCAAGACTGGTACTAAGGTGGGGCATGAAGGTTTGGGAGTCTGTTTTGGGGGACACTCATGGGCCCAGTGTCCATGTTCCTTGCAATAGGCACACTGGTCCTTCTGGAGGCAGTGGCTTTCCCCACCGGGGGAGCTCTCCTTACCTCCTGCCGCTAGTCAGCACAGTCACCTTTCTTTTTCATCTGGCATCGCGGCCATGGAGGCGATGATCCTGGTCAATTCTTGGGTCTGCCTCTTAGCTGCCTTTGTTTGCCCTTCCTCAGGGGTCTCTTGTCTGTTGTAGACTTTTTCAGCAACTTCTAGGAGGTCCTGTAAAGACTTCTCACCCAGTCTATCTATCCTCTGCAACTTACATTTAATGTCTGGAGCTGACTGACTAACAAAGAACATGACAACTGCTGCTCTATACTCTACAGCTTCAGGATCCAGGGGAGTGTGCATGCAGAATGCCTCCATTACCCTTTCTAAGAAAGCAGCCGGGGGCTCTGTCTTCTCCTCCTGCACATTACCTACCTTGGCCAAATTAGTTGACTTTCTAGCCACTTTACGGAGACCCCTCATTAGAGTCTGGCAGTAGGCTTGGAGTCTCATTTGACCTGCTCCTGTATTTAATTCCACTCTGGGCACGTGAGGGGGAAGGCTGCATCTATGAGAACCTGATTGGTAGTGGGGTTCCCATCCGGACCCTCAACAGCCTTCCTGGCCTCAGCCACGATGCGGTTCCAATCCTCAGTGGTGAAAAGGACCTGTAAGAGCTTCTGACAATCCTCCCAAGTGGGTGGGTGAGTAAAAAGAATTGAGTCTAAGAGGTCAATGAAGGCAGTAGGTTTTTCAGACAATTTGGGATTCTGCATCTTCCAGTTATAAAGATCACTTGTGGTAAAAGTCCAATAGTGATATTCTTGGTTCAGGGGGGTTGCTATATCAGGGGGTCCTACCACAGGAGGACCGACCATGCGAAGGGGCAGCACCGTGGAGTCTGCCGCCAGATCATGTAGGGCTCTATGGCGGGTGTGAGGTGGGCTCCGGAGGCTACTCCCTGGACCTAGGGCTGGAGTGGTCTCATTGCCTGGTGGACTCGGAGGGACAGGTGCTCCCTGAGCTGAAGTGGTCTCGTTGTCTGGCAGACTCAGAGAGACAGGTGTCCCCCCAAGGTGAGGGTTGATAAAGAGGGGGGAAAAGCACTTCTGGATCAGTTCCTCCATGGAGGACTGGGGGAGGTGGCAGTAGGTTCAGGAGACTTCTCCTTTTTCTCCTTCAAGGTTAGGTGCTTGGCCACTCCTTTGTCTGGTGGGGGAATAAAAGGTTTTAAACATGATGGGGGGTCCTCCACAAGGTCCTGCCAAGCAGTTATATATGGGATCTGATCCGGGTGCCCGTTCCCAGATCGGTAGACTATATCTTTGACCTGAAAGATAGTGGGGAGATGGAAAGTGCCTGCTGGTGGCCATCTGGCATGTAACACCAGCCATTCATTCCTGCAAAGAGTTATAAGTTTATTTTTAGACATGTTGAAACTGTACTCTTGAGCTTTGTCTTTGAAATCCTGAAAATTAGCCAGAGTTGGGAAAAGGGCGTCATCTGTGTCTGTCCCATGTTGCCCTCCAAATATAACAAGATGCACACAAAACAAATAGCACACAAGACACCTCCAGAGAGCAAGAGCCTGCCTTTGCGGGTTTCCAAGCAAAACTGAAAATGAGACAACAGTGTAGTTCCATTTGGTAGTCGTGACCCGCCTTGTCTCTCCACCAGAGGAAACGCCTGGTTTTCTTGACCAAGGACTGAGGATTCCATGACCCAGTCCCCCATTCATGGGGTGTTTCCTCTCCTACTCTGTCTAGGGTTCCATGTCCCGACTGTCAGGGGGTTCCGCGTCCCGACTACAGACTTAACTAACGAAACCAACACAGAACATGACAAGACAAATAGACAATACCAGCACACACACCCTCACTTCCGGAGTAGGTTCTTGGTGATTTGGGGGAGTATCCCAGACAAGCCCCCAGATTTGCCTAAGTCGCGGGTTCTCCCCCTATAAATCAGCTATTGACCAAGTCCAATGCAAAAGCTAGAGGTAGTTTTATTAGCTAGCTAGGGCTCTCTGTCCCTGACACAGCAGAGTAGAGAAGCCTTGCCTGCAGAGGGGAGAGCAGTTTTAAGGGTACAGAAAGGAATAAAGGGAGGGGGTGTTGGGCGAACTGCTGGGGAGAGCTGATAGGGGTGTAAGGAACTGTCTGTTCTGGGTTAATTGGTCTGGAGAAATATTTACGAGGTTAGGCACCCTGTTATCACTTGGGGCGGACATATTGGGGCCAGGGGTAGGGGAGGAAGCAGGTTGCTTATCACCTTTGGTATGCGACTGCAAATTGACCTTTTGGTATGCAGCCATAAATTAACCTTTGATGTGCAGCTGCAAATTGAAGGCTGTGGGACAAGGTAAAATTAGTGAAAGGCTGTGGAATAAAATGAGTTAGTTATAACAAAATGGAGTCAGCTTGATTCTTTCAATTCCTTGATGGTTTTGTGTGCCCATAAGACAATGATGTGGAAGGGCAAAGAGGCACTTGGATATGTGAGTCCGAAGCTCTGGAGCAAGGTCACTGCTGGATATGTTTATGTCAGGGGCTTACAGATGGATCCAGCACCTGGGAGAGAGAGAGCGAGAAGGAGCGGAGTGGGGAGAAAAACCAAGGGAGTCAGATGTTTAGAAGCCAAAATGGAAAGACAGCTTCAAAATGGCAGGCAACATGAGAGAATCAAAGGTCACTGAGAAGTCAGCTGAAGACCACAGTGTCCAGTGCAGTTATCAGCAAGGACAGCCCTGGTTCTCCTTACAGAAGCCGTTTCAGTGGCATTGCTGTGTGGGAGAAACCATGATCTAATTTTGGATGTGTATGACAACAGGAGGTGGCTATTGTCCCAAAGTGGGATTTCCATTTCTTCATCCCTTTTTTCTTATTATTCCTCACTTTTTTTCTTCTTCATTTTATGATGTGAACTCCTTAAGCATGTAGAAATGGGGTTTGAAAGGAGCTGGGGGTGGGGATACAATGGAGAGGAGTGAAAGATCCCTACATTGCTCTGAGGAGGGCAAAGAGTTACTAATCTGGACAGTGGTTGAGCTTCAACTTCACCCACAGTAGAAGGGGAATGCAGGAGGTAAGCTGGTAGCTTTGGTAGAAGGAAGTCAGGTTCCTCTGCCCAGAGCTCCCATTTTCTCTTTAAAATAGGAGATAAGTCATCTCAAACCCAACTCACCCAAACCAGAATTCTTTGTTTCTCTTTGAAAACCTCCTCTGCCATCTTCATAAATAAAAATTGCATTTGTGCAGTTAGCTGCTCAGGCTAAAAAATCTTGGTGTCATCTTATATATTTCATTCTCTTGTATCCACCTTCAGTTCTATCAGTTCACCTGTTAACCTTTCTCCCAAATCCTATCTGGTCCCCATCTCCTTTGCTGGTGTAAGCAGCCATTATGTCTCATGGAACTATTGCAATAGCTCCCTGAGGTCAGTTGTACTGGGTTTTAAGGGTACAGAAAGGAACAAAGGGAGGGGGTGTTGGGCGAACTGCTGGGGAGAGCTGATAGGGGTGTAAGGGACTGGTCAATGTGCCTTCCCCCCTGAAATTTGGATTCCCTGGAATCTCAGAATGTGACCTTATTTGGATATAAGGTTTGCATATGCAATAAGTTAAGGTGAAGTCATACTGGATGGGGATAGGCCCCCAATCCAGGACTGGTGTCCTTGCCAGTCTTCATGTGAAGACACAGAGACAGGAGGAAGGGTACATGTGGTATTAGGGAGATGGAGCTGCAAGCCCAGGGGGTCAGCAGCCACTGGAATTGAGAAGAGGCAAGGAAGGTGCTCCCCTAGAGCTTCAGCGAGAGCCAGCCCTGCTGGGGCTTTGATGTTGAATATCTGCTCTCCACCACTGTGAGAAAATAAATTTATGTTTTTCAAGCCACCCGTTTTGGGGTACTTTGTTACAACAGTCACAGAAAACTATTAGGAGTACTTAGAAGTAGGATGTCACAGTCCTATCTCTACAGAGCAGAAGAATCACTTCACTCCCCTACTCAGACACCGCCCCCATGAGTCTATCTCACTGAGAACAAAGTCAGTGTCCTTGGGAAGTGCCACACATCTGTCCTACGTGATCAGCCTACATTGCCTCTGCATTTAGCTCCTGCTGCTCTTCTTACCTGTTCAGCCTGGCTTGAGCTGGTTTTCAAATGCCCAGAGCACCTTCCTGTGTTACAGGCTTGGCTTTTCCCTCTGCCAGGGACACTCTTGCCTACATGTTCTCATGGCATCACTTTGCTTCTTGTCATGACGTCCTCCCAAAACACTAAAATTTCACCCTCCTCCCACTCTCTTCTCCTTTACTCTGCTTTGTGTTCCTCATAGAACCTTCCAGCACCCAACACACTAACTAGATGTTTATCTGTTTCCCTCTGTCCCCCTGAAAGATCAGCTCTGTGAGCTGGGGCTGTATTTTGCTCCCTGCTGCTCCTCTGATGCCTAGAGGAATGACAGGCACAGAGTGGTTCTCAGCAAATAATATTTTTTGAAAAGAATGAATCAATGAATCTATTAAAGATAACAGGGGAAACATTGGGATCAGAGGAGACTGTTCAAAGTTTACAAATCACAGAGAATAGGAAAGAAAGGGAACTGAGAAAGAGAAGGCGTAGCTGGAACAGCCGGGCGATGGTTATACCAGCAGCTGCTTATTTCCAGAGTCAGCCCTGTGAGCTCCACATCTGAGGGTAAGTGTGAAGTTGTGCACAAACTGGGTTAAACTGTGCACAAGGATGCCCTCCTCGACACTGGGTACACAGTTAGCTAGACACATTTGCATTTAAAAAATCATGGGACAATTTTGAAAGCAAATTCAATCACTATTATCCAACTACTGGAAGACTGTAATGCATCTGCTTGTCAGGTTAGGTAACTGCCAAGATCTTTTTCAGCTTTAATGCTTGCCAGTTCCTCCTCCACAATGTGCTTCAATTTCTTCTTTGCCGCAGCACTTCTCTTCCTGGCTTCCATCATTTCAGAAACAATGAAGGAATATAAGGCTGGGAAACATTCTATCTTTCCTAAATAGGTCATCTTTCCAATAGTTATTCTGCCAGCTGGGATCTATGAAAAAGTTCTACAAATATCTCTAGAGCATTTGTGCTTGGAATAAAGTCTCCTGAAAGGAAGAAAAAAATGAATTTTTTTGGAAACACCTTAAGATAGGCTGTCTACAAACTTGTGCATGGGGAGTGCATTGGGGTGCAATTAATATTATCACTACTTATCTAGAATTGGTAAAATGGCTATTTAATCATCATTTATTCACTCTATCACTTTCCTGGAGACTCTTCAATGGGCTGCAAAACCTGTACAGTTGACCTCTAAAGGCCTCTGCAGCACACTGGTGATCAACAGAGTCAAATGAAATTACATAGAGATCTGCTCAGTTGGAGAAAGAGTGAGGGTCAGAGAGCCCATGGAGTGCTTCAATGTCTGTCATCCTTGAAGTACTTGATACAGGAGATTTCAAGAGAGTCCTTTAGTGTGAGATAACTTTTCAGACTATCAGCTGTACTGACAATGAATGCATATGAAAGACAGTGCTTGAAACTTCTCCTCTAAATATTCTTTTAAAGAAAATGTATATGGGTCAGAAACTTCACTTGGCAATTGTAGCTTATCAAGAATGAATCTCATAAATTCACATGGGATTTCCATAGCCCCACTTTTGCTTGGGTTTTCTTAGAGATTGACCTGGTGTTCAAAGTAACCATGATGAAGGAATCTATGGCCCTGTTTCTGACACCCCATATATATCTGGAAATATTCCACCACCTTGACCCAATGCCTGAAGAAGAGAGTCAAGTGGTATATATGTGTGTAAGCGTGAGCGGGTGGACATTTCTTACACAAAGGACCAGAAGCTATGGCAGATCATGGTTCAGTGTTACTTATTAAGCACCTTATTATTAGCGAAGAAGTTACTTATTAAGCAGCCTGTCTTCCTCTCCATGTGAGATTGAATAATTCATCAGAAGGAGGGTGTTGGCCATTGAACAAACAGAAAATAATGTCTGGTACTGGTCACCTATTACTATGTAACAAATTACTATGACTTGGGGGCTTAAGACAACATACATTTTTTAACTTACATTTTCCAGTGATCAGATATCCAAAATTTATCTTAAGGGGATAAAATTAAGATATCAACCAGACTGATTCCTTCTAAAGGCTCTATGGGACAATTTGATTGCTTGTCTTTCTTTTCCAGCTTAGAGAGGTCCCCAGCTTGGCTTGTTGTCCCTTCTACCATCTTCAAAGTATACTAGTTCAACCTCTGTCTCTTGTCACTTCTGACTTTAGCTTTCCTGTTTCCACCTTTAAGGATCCTTGTGACAATATTTGGTCCACCCACAAAATCCAGGCTAATCTTCCCTTCTCAAGGTCCTTTGCTGAATCATATCTGCCAAGTTCCTTCTGCCATGTAGACACATATTTATAGCTTTGGGGGTAGGCATGACACAGGCACTGTTTGTGGCTATTCGTCTGCATACGATAGATGTGTTTTTCAGTCTGTGTTCATGCTCAAGCACTTTATTCCAACTGTCTGAACTTTTGGTAAGGCTGCCTCTTCCTAAACCGGGTTACAGTTGGGTAGAGGTCCTGACAATCATAGTTCTTGGCCTGCATGAACTAGGTAGGTGTCCAGAGATGTCTTCTTTATATTCAAGTCATCAAATTTTTACAGCTAAATTTTGAAAGCATGTAGGGAGGAGTAAGGGAGGAGTGAGGAACTATTTTGCACTCACCTTCAGGACCAAAAACTTCCATTGCAACCAAAAGTGTTGAGAGTGCTGGTTTCAGAAGTCCTACTTAAATTTCAAGTTGCTTACTTGCTCATGCTCTGTGAGGACTCCATCACAGAGCAATCTGCTTTGGTTTCCTGGTAATCCCTTTATGGTGGGGCTCCCAGGGACCACTTTTTGAGTTAAGATGCCCAGTGGAATTCACTGGCAGTGCAATGCGGTCAGATAAATCAGTAAGTAAAATCATGTTGCTCTCCAATTTTTTACTTGCTGCCCTATTTATTTATGACTGATATTTAATTTTAGAATTATTTAATTTTTTGAAATTTTTAATTATTTGAAAGTTATGGAGGAGGACTTTTTTAGAAGGCACAGCTTTAGAATATAAATCAATTACTGGGTGTGGTGGCCTGTGCCTGTAGTTCTAGTCAGTTACGTGAGAGGCTGAGGTAAGAAGATTGCTTGAGCCCAGGATTTTGATTACAGTTTGGGCACCTTGATGAGACTGTCACTTCTCTCTCTCCACCAAAAGAGTATAAATCAATCGATTACTTTTTAAAATGCAATTTAAATTATAAAAATTAAGCATAATGATTTATTTAAAGATCCTTAGAGTACTTGAGTTAATCAAAACAACAGCTGATGTTGAGTCCTCTCTCTGCAAGGCACTGTTTGGGAAGCTATTATCTCCGTGGCAGAAAGAGGCTAGGTGAAAGGTGGAAGGCAACCCAGCTACTGCATGGAGAGCTGCGTGCAAACTCAGGCAGCCTGATTGAAATTCCTTTCTCTTCAACTCAGTGACATCCTTCCTTCCACATAATCATTCTCATGTCATCCAAAAATAAAACTCTCCATATCAGCTCTCTTTCCCCTCCTTTTCCTTAACAATGCAAACAAATGAATTAAAAAAAAATCTATGAAGTCAAGGTTTTAGGACCCTGCATGTTTCCCTATCTTACATGTCCCCAACGTTCCTCATCATTACCACTTGTTGCTATGGTCTGTGCAAACACCATGGCTTGGCCATAATACCATTCCCTACCACCTCCTGCAAGATCTCTCTGTCTCTGTCTCCTTTCTGTCTGTCTGTCTGTCTCTCTCCCTTCCCTCCTTCTTCCTACGATGAATGACTAAATGGCTATGCTAAAACGGGACACCAGGTCATAAGGATCAGCAAGCTTCAGATATGTTGGTTCTGACATCTTTGAACATATAACCAACACCCAACTGCTGACCTCTTAGCTTTCTTGGTTTATAGAAAAATAAATCTGTTGAAGTAGTTGGATTTTCTGGTTTTGTTTTAGTTTAGATGTTACAGGAAAAAAAGTGTTCCTATTGCAAATAGAATATCAAACTCCTAATTTTCCTTACCATTTTATTGTGAAATGTTTAGCAGAGAATTTCCTTTAGTTTTCTTGAATCTCACTTGTCTTTAACTCCAAGCCAAAACTCCGCTGAATTCTAAGACCTAAAACCCAACAGGGCCCTGGACATTTCTCCCAGAATGTTCCATGAACATCACAAAGTGACATGTTGAAAGCTCAGCTTGTCAGCTTCCTCCCACCAGACCCTCAGATCCAAACCCGTGGTGTTCCTTTCCCCTGTAAATGGCATAACACTCCACCTGGTTTCTCAAGCTGGGATGTCGGCGTCATTATTCTCCTCCACCTGCCTGATGGGTGCATGTCCTTAGTATCATTCAGTTCCATGTCCTCCAGACCCATGGCTACTACCTTCAAACAGCCCTCAGGTTTTTTAGCTGAGATTTCCCTCCAGCTTCAAGTTTTGTTCACTCCAAATGAAATCCTGTACCTCTACTAGAGTGATTTTTCTAAGGCATAAATCTAATCATGCCATTGCCTGGCTTAGCAGTTTTTGAAGCCTCCTCCTTGCCTTTGGGGGAAGTCCAAATTCCTTAACATAGTCCCCAGGGGCCGGCCCCTTTGGATGTCACCAGTCTCAGTGCTTGCCATGACTCCACACAGACCTAACACTCCAGCAGGAGGAAGGCTGACAACTGGACCAGATCGGGGTTGGGAAGTGTCTGCCATAACCTGAAAGTTCGAAACAAAAGGAACTTCTGTTTTTACAGCCTGGAGCCTCAAGCTGTCCCTGTGTCTCCACTCTCATTGTAGTGTGGTGGGGAGGGACATTTGAATTTGCCAGGCAGGGTAATTTAATTTATTCTGTTTTAAAAACACTACTTTATAGATAAAAACTGTATCTTTAGGGAAAATATCTTTTATTAATTAAAAAAAAAGGGAATTTTTAACCCTCTTCCTTTTTCTTCTCTTTTACTCAAGAAGGCAGAGGGAAAAGGAGAAGGGGGGTCGTGCAATATCACAGTGGTGGGGAGAGAGGTAGCATTGGTGGGGGTCCGGTCTGCATGTCATTCTCTGGTACAGGCCCCACTGACCTCCACCTGGGGTGTAACTAATTGCCCCTATCCTTGGGCATCTCCTGATCTAGTGGCCTCAGACTTCCTGTTTCACCTGGTCTTTCCTGGTGGTTGCTCCAAAAAAGTTTGGTCATCACTCCCACTGTGCCCACCCCATCAAGGCTCTCACCTGATTCTCACCCAGGCCCTGCAATGAGGCTCCAGGCTTTGGGGATTTACTTCCCCGAGTCTTTGGAAACTTCCTTGAAAGAAATGTTAATTCATTTTTTTCTCTTAAATTTAGAATCTTATTGAATTTTAATATACATGCCACAAAAACGCATATGCATTAAGCATACCTTTGATGAATGTATGGGTGGAGAAAGCATTCCAGTCATCACCCCAGAAAATTCATTTATGCCTCTTTTCAGTTAGTTTCTGTGCCCCGTGCCCACTCAGAGGCTGTTGTAATGTCTATTGAGAGAGATTAGTTCTGGCTGTTCTTGAACTTCATATAAATGAAATATGCATATACCAAATACTATAGTAAGTACCTTTTGTATTGAAAATGTCTACTGTTCAAAATATTTTTTGCGATTCATCTATATTGTGTACAATTTCTTATTTTTATTTCTAGGTAGTATTCTATTATGTGAACATATCACGTTTTGTTTGTCCATGTGCCTTTGATGAACATTTAGGCTGTCTCAAGTTTGGAGCGATTACAAAGAAAATGACTATGAACTTTCTTGCACAATTCTTTCCGTGAACATGTGCTTTAAAATATTTCTTTTGGGTAAACATACCCAGGAGTAGAATTGCTAATTGTAGTGTAATGTTCAGGTTATTTTTAGTATAAGTAAGCCAATTTTGTCTTTAAAAAATTGTATTAGCTATTTTGGAATCATCATATTTTCACATTTTAGAATCAGTTTGTTGCTTTTATAAAAACAAAAATCTGTTGGGCTTATGTTTAGGGTTATATTAAAGTTATTGGGCAAATAGACATTGTAACATTGTAACAATACTGAGTCTTTCACTATGCAAACATTTGTTTAGGATTTCATTAATTCATCTCAATCACAGTTGGTAGTTTTAAGTATAGAGGTCCTTTACCATCTTTTGTTAAAATTATTATTATTATTATTTATTATTTTTTTTTTTTGTAGAGACAGAGTCTCACTTTATCGCCCTGGGTAGAGTGCCGTGGCGTCACACTGCTCACAGCAACCTCCAGCTCTTGGGCTTAGGCGATTCTCTTGCCTCAGCCTCCCGAGTAGCTGGGACTACGGGCGCCTGCCACAGCGCCCGGCTATTTTTTTGTTTTGCAGTTCAGCCGAGGCCGGGCTTGAACCCGCAACCTTCGGTATATGGGGCCGGCGCCCTACTTGCTGAGCCACAGGAGCCGCCCTAAAATTATTTTTTAAGTGTCTTATATTTTAATGTTTTGTAGATGGTATTTTATTTTATTTTTCTAGTTGTTTCTTACTAGTATATACTAACAAATTGACTTTTCTATGTTGACCATAGATCTTGAGACCTTGTTAATTCACTCTTTATTCTCACAGGTTTTGTTGTTATCAACTTGGTGTTTTCTACACACACAATCAGGTCTGTATCTGTAAATAGTGACTAGATTATTTCTTTCTACTAAATTCAAGCTTAATTTTTCTCTTCTTTGTCTAGCTTCTTAAGGTGGAAGCTAACATAATGGAATTTAAACCTTTATTTTTTCCCAACATAAACGCTTAAAACTATAAATTTTTCTCTTAGTGATATTTTCATTGCATATTACAAAGTTTGATATTTTTTATCTTACTATATTGTACCCAATATTTTACAAATTCCCTATGGCTCCTTCTTTGACCTATAAACTATTCAAAACTGTGTTTAATTTCAAAATATTTGTGGACTTTGTAGATATCTTTTTGGTCATTGTTTTGAAGTGTTTGTAATTTGACTCATTGTAGTCAATAAAGATACCCTGTGTGATTTAAATCCACCAAAAGCTATTAAATAATGTTTATGGCCATGTATATGTTTTTCTATCAGTGATCCAGCATTAGCTTATGAAAAGCTACCCCAAAATTCAGTGGCTTAAATACAACAATTTATTATTTATAATAATTCTGTTGATTGTCTGAGTGATTCTTCTGCTAATTTCCCTTGATCGCACCATGAGGCTTCAACAGCTGAGTGTCCACTAAGGGGCTAGCTCAGCTGGAACACTGTCTTTTGGGGGCCTCACCACATGTCACCTTTCAGTGTCATGGATGTTAGCATAGGGGACAAAGTGTGAGGTGCCTAGAGTTGATGCCTTGCCTCATAAATAGTGTGACAGCAATTTGACCACACTCTATTGGTCAATGTAAGTCACAAGACCAGGTCAGATTAAAGAGTAGGGAAAATAGATTTTATCTCTTAATGAAAGCAGGAATAAATTGCTTTGTGGATATGTTTAGTAAAGTTTCTATGGAGTCTTGAAAAAAAAATTCTATTGCAAATTTTAAGTGTGATGTTCTTTCTGTACATTTTATTACCACAAATTGGTTGATATGGTTCAAATTTTGATCCTTACAGATTTTTTTTTTGTAGAGACAGAGTCTCATTTTATCGCCCTCATTAGAGTGCCGTGGCATCACACAGCTCACAGCAACCTTCAACTCCTGGGCTTAGGTGATTCTCTTGCCTCAGCCTCCTGAGTAGCTGGGACTACATGTGCCCACCACAACGCCTGGCTATTTTTTTGTTTTGCAGTTTGGCTGAGAATGGATTTGAACCTGCCACCTTTGGTATATGGGGCCAGCACCCTACTCACTGAGCCACAGGTGTCACCCTTACAGATATTTTTTACCTACATGATTTCTTATACCACTATGATTGTGGAGTTGTCTATTTCTCTCTTTAGCTTATATGTTTTAGTTTCACATGTTTTAAAGCTCTAATTTTAGACATATATATGTGCATACCTATGGGATCATTATGTCTTCTTGATAAATCGATCAATTTTCATTATGATATGTTCTTCTTTATCTCTGGTATGAAAACTTATTTTGTTAATATTAATATTGCCATAACAACTTTCTCTGGGAATTCCAGTTGAGTCATCCTTCAGCCAACTTCAGAGTGGGCATAAAGGAAAAACTTTTATAAGGTGATCATGGAAGCAAGACAAGGAAAACATTTGATTGGTTAAAGTATAAAGTCCCTCATTAATGGTTATTTTTTACAAGGTATTATTGTAACTAATTAGGAGGACATTAGGCTGGGATGGGGCTAGTACCTTGGGTTTCTACAGAAGCAAACCAAACCCAGCTCAGTAATTAGTTAAGCAAAACTTAAGCTTAACTAGTTAGAAGCTGCCAACTAACCTCTAGCAAGGTTACTTTCAACTTTTCTATGGAACCTTGAACCACTCATGGTCTAATGCTGCCCAGTTCATGAATCACTTAATGCTCAAATAAACTCTCTAAAATTTTAATGTGTCTAAGTTTACCTCTTAACAGTATACATCTCCTCATTCTTTTACTTTGAAATTATTTGTGTTTTTGTAATTAACTTTTATCTATTGTAAACAAAATATAATTGACTCCAATTTTTTTATTTGCTCTGAAAATTTTTGCTTTTGAACTCCTTTTTGCTGTGTAAGCTAACATATTTGCTGGTTTCAGGGATTAGAATTTGGACATAATTAGAGAGCTGTTTTTCTGCCTAACACACACATGTCTTTCTTGCATGCCTCAGTTCCCATCTTTCCATGATCCAGTGTAATTTTCCTCTTGGAAAGTAAATAATAATAATAATGATAATAATGACAGACTAAAAAGCAAAACAAAATAAAATTACCCACAGCAGAAAAAAAATTGTAAACACAGGCTTGGGGGTGGGGGAGAAGGAGCATTTTTTAGCCTCCCATGGGAATGGGGGGGGAGAAATCCATTAATTAATAGTTTAATAAATTCTCTCCATATTTTGCTTTGTTCCACTTCAAATTCGTGAAATTTCCTCAGAATCTCTAAAGATAAATGTACCATTTAAAACATCAATTTATACAATTTGTTGTCAACATCTATGCCCAGAGAGCCAATCATGAGTTTAGGCAGAGATGGATTTCTTTGGAAGCCAAGGGAAGTTTTAAATGTCAGAAAAATGTCCAGGGAGAGCATGGAACATTCATTTCTCACAGGTTTAATCTTTGTTGCTTGTTTAGATCCACTAGCCTGATGGAAGGCAGAATTCTAACTGCACTTTTGAATTATACCCCAGAAGAATTATGCCACAATAACCCTGTTCCATTGGAGATCTTCACAGGGTCATATTTATAAAGAATCTACATTAACCCCACTTTATATTTAATGTAAATTAAATTTACTAACAAATATGCAAAATGCCACTATTCTTTTACTTTTTCCTCTTAAATACACAGGAATATAATTCAGATTGGTCTTTTTCTGCTGCTGGTAGAACAAATTCAATCAAATTGGGAGGTAAAGTTATTTTTATAGGACTTTATGACTCATGTTCTTTATGTTTGAACTAAAATAGTATTAAAATACCTAGTTCCAATTAGCTAAAACAGCAGCTTCCATGAGTAATAATTTTCTGGATACAACAGAGAATGTGTTTGAAAATAAAAAATAAAACTGAACAAGTTTGTTTTTGCAACATACACAAGCTTGGAAGATCTGTAATTTATAGGCCTGGTAAATAATAGGGTACTTTTCCCATTATCGGTATTGGGAATGGAAGGTTCTGTATGTCTATAGAGGCTGCTCTGAAGATATAAAAAGTACAGGTGATTCCTTTAAAATAAATCTCCTAAAGGTACAGTTGTAACATTTTAAAGAACAGCAAAATGATCACCACTAGTTCCAATCATTTCCACATTACTTGGTTGTCATTACCAGGACAATAGGTGTATTTTGGTAGGGAAGTGAGCAGCCTCAGCTGAGCTTGAGCATGGGAGAGAGATCACAGCAGTTTCTTAGTGTCAGTTGAAATGTCATCATCAGGGCAAAAGATGGGGACAGTGCTTGAGGTTTCATCTTCAAACATCTGGTGTTTGCTTTGTGCTACCAGACATTGAGCCAAATCTAATTCTCATACTTTGTGCTTGCTCTTTAAAGCCACTTAGAATCAATCCTAGCTGTGTTCAGAGGTGAGCTGAAAGTCTGGTTCTTGTCGTAGATGCATGACCTCACTCAAGGTTGAAAGCTTTAAACCCTAGCAGAACCTAAGACTGAAAATGGAAAATTAGCCTTTGGAAACTGACTAGTTTATTGAGTAAATATTTATTAGTCTTCAATCATGAGCCAGACATTCTGACAGAGGATGAGGGGGAGAGTTTGGAGAAAAGCGCCTGCTGGGACATGGGACCAGTATTTTCCTTAGAGTTGCAAAAAGGAGCCTCTGTCAGGAGTGCCCCTTAGTACAGCGTTCTTCTCCAGTCCCCCTATCTGCACTCTTCCCCTGACATAGAAGATGGTGGGGCAAAGGCACCTGCCCACCCACAGTTCTACCAGAACCCACCTCTTCTTCTAGACCATGCTTCAGGCACCAGGATCTCAGGATTTTCTACCCAGTGACCCAAGTCAGCCTCCTGAGCTTTCATGGACCTCTTGCCTGGGTTCATTCTCCTGGAACCAACTGTCTCACAGCATGGACATTTCTAGTATCTGGGACTGGCCAAGAGGCAGGAGATGGGGCAATAAGAAGTGTAAGCGAAGTTTGGATATACTGACGAGGGGTTACATGTATGTGAACAAAGCCCTTTTAGTGAGGGAAGAATCCTGAGGTAGACAGAGAATGGGCATAGACCTGTAGTCCAAGAATCCCAAATTCAAATTTGAGTATTTGAATTTCATAAATTTTTTGTTTGTTTGAGACAGAGTCTTACTTCATCACCCCCAGTAGAGAGCTATGGCTATGGTGTAGCTCACAACAACCTCAAACTTTTGGGCTCAAGTGATTCTCATCCTCCCAAGTAGTAGTAGACTATAGGCACCTTCACAATTCCTGGCTATTTTTTTTTTAGAGACAGGGTCTCACTCTAGCTTAAACTGGTCTTGAACTCATGAGCTCAGTCAATCCACCTGCCTTGTCATCAAGTTAGTTGTAAAATTTACTTTCTTTAACAACTTTGAACTTGATTTTTAACTCAGTAGACATTGTATTATTTTCTGTTCTTATCTCTGACCCTTTAAATACTAGGAATATGTTTGTAATCATTGAGTTAAGGAAGCAAACACAATTATTATGTATCATTGATTTCTATGTGTGGTTCAGTAGGGGCCTTTCAGGGATATAGTAATATAATTCTGTTAGACATCTAGGTTCAAAACTAGGCTTTATCTCCTAACACTTGTGTAATCGTAGGTAAGTTTGAGTAGAAATTATTTACTTAACAGACCCACTCTGCAATACCTGCTTTCTATCCCCTTTGTGAAACATATTCAATGATACCCCACACACTCATTCCTGTTCACTGTGGTTACATAAAAACCATCCAAACTTAGTGATGTAAAATAATGTATCTTTTATTTTACTCACTAATCAGTAAAGTGGTAATCAGGAAGGGCTCAGCAGGGTTGACTCATCTCTATTCAGCATGGCATAAGGTAGATTGATTTAACCATGGACTAGAGGAGCTATTTGCAATTAGCTCATTACCATGGATGGAAAATTGATGCTGGCATCAGCTGGGAGCTCAGCTAAGGCTGTGGCCCAGGGGGCCTTGCTTCTCCTCTATGTGGGCATCGCTACAGTTTGTTTGAGCTTCTTTACTGCATGCAGCTGGGTTTCAAAAGGCAGCATTATAGAAGAACAAGGAAAACATACAAGGCCTTTTTATAATTTAATCTTGGAAACCATATAGCAGCATTTTCTCCATACTCTGTCAAAGTAGTCACCAAGGCCCCTCCTGGTTCAAGGGGAATGGACACAAATTCTACCCCTATTTGAGGAGAGGCGAAGATCTAGATGAGCATTATGGGATGGTATTTACAACTGTTTGGGGAGTGTAGAATCTTTTTAGTAGACCTACACATTTCTGCTCTTACCAGGTGAGTCATCTCTTAATATCATTGTCTCCACATAATTTAGTTAAATATAATAACTAGTGATGAAATCTTAATCCAAAAATAAAGTGCTTTTTCTCCCATGAAAACCAGGCTGTGAGAATAGACTGTAAGCAAGCCATCCAAATTAGGTATTGGACAAATAACTATAAAAGGTTAGAAAATAGCAAAAAAGAAATTTAGAATGTGTCTGTATTGGATTGCTTCACACACATCTCCAGGTTTACTGTGCATCAAAGTAACTGAAACCAGAAAATGGTGAGCATATGTTATGTGGGTAGTTTCTGCCAGAAAACAATGCTGAATTACAAATCTAGTGAATAAAAATGCCCTTGCCAAACTGATGTACATTCATATGTTTTAAAGAAAATAAAAGTTTAAGGTTTGCATGAATCAGTCTTAACAATTCTTATTTCAATTAGCATTTTCAATTAACTAATTACTGATGCCCACTGCATTTAATAAGAAGGCTGCCTTCAGATTTGACTACCTCCTCCATCTTCTTGTAAACCGGGCAACATAATCATGATACCTACTTTACAGTGTTTCTGAAATAAGTACGTAAACAATCTATTTAAAACATTTGGCATATAGTAAGCATCTGGTTGTTATAGTTGTTATTACTACTTTGCATTACATAGGGGAAAGGCAGGTGCAGAGATTTAACAATGAACATTTGGGGGAGTAAGGAGGGTCAGGGACTTCCTTAGAGTTGAAGCATCATTGCAGATTGTCAGGACATCTAGTACCCTCTT
Source organism: Arctocebus calabarensis (assembly GCA_963573935.1). Taxonomy (NCBI): domain Eukaryota; kingdom Metazoa; phylum Chordata; class Mammalia; order Primates; family Lorisidae; genus Arctocebus; species Arctocebus calabarensis. Next base: position 7,858 of record CAUYON010189348.1, on the reverse strand, counting down.
GTGCTCTCTGTCAATGGCACCTATGGGGACCTACTTTAGTGAATTTGTCATTTTCAACCCTCATTGTCTTTTCTAATGCTTCTACCTCTTACTTTCAGATTCTTGCTACAGCTTCCCTGACTCTGTTTCTTCCATTTGCTTCTTATATCACTCATTCAACTCCTCCAGAGACAGCCTCTCATTGGTTTGGTTACTCTTCATCCAAACAAAAGAGCAGGCTTATCTGGCACTTGGTCGCCTTGTCAGCCTCTGGGTTGCCATAGGTACCATGTGCCTTTAGGTTAATGAGTAAATCTATGTTTCAATCAGTTGTGTTCTAGATACCTGTGTCTAATGACACAGAGCAAGACAACAGAGTAGAATAACAGTCATGTCTGTTATCCAGCCTGATGTATAGTTACAGTCATGGGGGAAGTTTTCAATATGTTCATGCTATTTGATCAGTGCTGCCACACTACCAGTTGCCTCAACTCTCACCTCTGAATGGTGATATTGGATAATAACCCAGTGAAAGAAGAAAGGAACTTTGTGCAGTAGAACATGGATAGGAGGCAGGCTCTCGTTTTCAATCTCGGTTTCTCTCACCAGCATCTCTCTCTCTCTCTCTCTCTCTCACACACACACCCATCACTCTCAATAATCACATTCCAATCACTCTCAAAATTAATTGGACATAAAAGTCATGTATGACTATTACAAAATAATCTAAAAGCATCCACCTGAGTGGAGGTATGGACACAACTCATCTTGCACTTTCTTCTGTGGTCCCTACCCTGCCAGGGTTACTGTCTCAGATGGCCTCACGGAAACATCATGGAAAACAAAAAGAAGAAATGAATCCATTTGCCTAAGTGAGACCAGAACCAACAAGATTTGCCATTCTAGTCGCTTAATATTTCAGTGTCCTTCAATCTTTAGTGAATATGTACATTCTATCTTTAGAACACATTTAGAGAAAACAATTCCAAAAAATGAGGCAGAGAGAATCCATCTGGAATCAATTGTTTAAAATGCTCAGCAAAACTCTTCTTGTCTTTGGAACAGTCCAATCCCTGAAATGGAGTTAAGATTAAAATAACTCTTCCCCTCTCACCCCTGGCCAGAAATTTGAGGGAAAGGGACATTCTTACTCCAACATTACAGAGTAAGAATTTCCATGGACGATGTTGATAATGTTATGCCCTCTGCCCAGCTGATTTCTTTTGTCTTTACCCCTCTCTGATCCCTCCTGACTTGCATGAGCCTAGCAGGTGATTTCTTTTTTAAATAAAGAATAGTTAGTTCACCCTTCACCCTGCAAAGGAGAAGTTAGCATGAGGAGGGAAAAATAAAATGTTTAGGAATCGACAGGGCTATCTGGGCATCACACCAACCCCAGTTAACAGTATCCAGAACATTGCTCAATGATGCACATTTTATCACTTGGGAAAGAAGGAGAAAATGTCTTTCCATGCAGCTTGGACCAAAAGATTCACTCTTTCACAGAGAGCCAAGCTCCCTCCCTCTTCCCTGCTTGGGCCCTTACGGCTGCTTCACATCAGGTTTCCTGGCATGTGGTTTTATCAGAAATATCCTTCATTCTTACTATACACAAATTTCAGGGCATAAATAATGGACCAGACATTACATGAAGTGATTTTCCAAAACATCAGGAAAAAGATATTTTGCCCCATCAAATGACTTTCCTACCCATCATCCTAAGTTTCACATCTCACAATGTCTCCTTTTATTCATCCTAATTAGCATTAAGTGAATCCAGTCGTGTTCTGTGGTCAGCCAATTTACAATTGGATTTTATGTGCATTTTAGACTCTGTGACCTGCTGTTATCCAGTCCCAGATGCTGCCTCATCTATGGGCAAGGGATCTGCTTTTGATTTATTTCTACCCAGCGAGCAAAAAGTTGGTGCTATGTGTATAGCTGATGCACTGCTACCTTGCACTTTTTACAAAGTTCTCATTTTTGAGAAGGTCACAGTTTTAACATGCAATGGTTGGTTTGTGCTTGTTTTTCTGCTGTGCTGAAGCTATAGGGTAGGTACCAGGATTTGTTATATAGAGAAAAGGCATTGAAGGTCACAGGGGTTGTGCAAAAGCAGGTGGGATGTCAAATAACCAGAGAAGGACAAGTGTGCTGTCAATTCTCTAAGTCATTGCCTCTGACGGGTTGCATGACTTTGGGTGAGTTCTTAAATTTCCCCATGCCTTGGATTTCTCATCTGTAAAGTGGCATGACACTGTTTATCTCGTAGAGATGGAGAATATTGCAGTGAACATACACTGCAACTGTAACCATGGGGGGGGGGCAGAAAATACTGTGTGGTTTAAAATAGGCTCTTATCAGAAAAATATGAATTGAAATAACAATAAGATATCATCTCACCTCAATTAATATAGCAATTGTCAAAAAGACAAAAACAACAAATGCTGGCAGTGGGTAGGAGTATAAACTAGTACAGCCACTATGGAGGTTCCTCAGAACACTAAAAATAGAACTACCATACAGTCCAGCAATCCCACTACATGATAATTATCCATAAGAAAGGCAATCAGTATATCACAGGGGTACCTGCATTCCCGTGTTTATTGCAGCATCGTTCATAATAACCAAAGCGTGGAATCAACCTAAGTGTCCATCAAAGAAGACTGAATAAAGAAAATGTGGTATCCATATATACACGCAGTGGAAAACTATTCAGTTTCAAGAAAAGAATGAAATCCTGTCATTTGCAGCAACATGGATGGAGCTGGAGGTCATTATGCTAAGTGAAATAAGCCAGGCACAGAAGGACGAATCTCATGTGTTCTCACTCGTCTGTGAGAGCTACCCCCATGGAGTGAGAGGAGGTTGATGGTTACCAGGGGCCAGGAAGTAGGGAGGGAGGAAGAGAGGTTGGGTATAAACTACAGTTAGATAGACGGAATAAGTCCTGATGTTTGACAGCGAAGGAGGGTGACTCTAGTTAACAATATTTCATTATATTTTTCAAAATAGCTAAAAGACATTTGAAAAGTTCTCATCACAAAGAAATGATACCTATTAGAAGGGATGGTGATCCTAAATATTGAGATGTGATCATGACACATTGCATCCATAGATCAAAATATCACCTGTGCCTCCTAACTATATAAAAATATTATGTATCAATGAAAACTAATAACCAAAAAAAATTAAACTTTGATACTGGAGAGTTTGGAAATGAACCTTTATTTCTAGGGGTCTGGGAAGGAAGAACTAAACCAGTTTCATCAATGAACATAAATCTTGGAAGCTTTGCCTCTGGTCCTAAAGCAGCAACACATGGGGCCACTCTGCTCAAACTTGCCACTTCCATTGCTCTGTGTGTGTTGGTTGTGGCCAGTGAGGGTGGCCTGGCCTGAGGCCCTTCCAAGCTAGAGGTGTACAAGAGGCGGGAGATTATTCCAGGATGTCCAGTCTAGATGGACCCCTCCTCCCATGCCCTTTCTGCTGAGAGCCTGACCCACTATGGCTTCTACCCCAATTCCCTGTTTAAAAGCCTCAGCACTCCTGTATTCTACACAGACAGTAATTTGAGTCACCTCCCAGCCGTGCAGCCAAAGCCAAGGGCACGACCATTCTTGGCAGGGGAGAGGAGGTGCGGGGTTGAGGGAGGAGGCATTTTTTTGAAGCCATGACAGAGTCAGGGGGCTGGAAAATATACAATTAGAGGGGGGAAATCTGTGTTCTTTGTTCTCCAATTTTTATTTGAGTCCATTTTTAGTATCTGAGTAGGGGTTTGTAATTTTTCTTTCTTATCCATGACTTCCATTTTCCTGTGTCTCATTACTCAGTAACAAGAAAGAAATATAAATAACTGAGGGCTGCAGTGAACTCTCCTAAGTCCAAATGTCATTTGCAATTACTCAGACTTTGGATTCAGGGAGATTAAATGGCAATGTCTCATAGAGGTCTGGGTGGAGCAAAAAATACTTCAATTTTCTATTTCTATATATCTGTATTTCCCCATCTGTCTGTCTGTCAAACCTCTGTCCGTGCACACTTGTGTCTATCATTTGTCCATATGTCTGTCTGTCTCTCCCCTCTCTATCTAATTAATGTATTACACCTTTGGAAATGACCATCCGAGGGTTTCCAAGATGTCTGAACTTTGGGGCTCATGCGGTTGCTGGAAATGAAAATGTTTAGTACAGGTACTAGGAGCAAAGCACGTGGAAACCCACTGAGAAAATGAATTAATGGAGCAGGTCCTCTGCTGACAAGCATCGTTGCCGAGGCCTTGTGTAGATCATCTCCTGTATCCTCTCAGTGACCGTGTGTGGAAGGTCAACATCTCTCTGTTTCATAAAAGCGGAAATAGGAGCCTCAGGGAAATCGTCTGCAGGTCACATAGCTCTGAAGTGTGGTAAATTAGTCCCCTGCCACACAGAATGTGGACTCAGGAGAAAATAATTTTCAAAAGATTTGCTGGGCGTGGTGGCTCACGCCTGTTATTCTAGCTCTCTGGGAGGCCCAGGCATGTGGATAGCCTGAGCTCCCAGGTTGAAGACTAGCCTGAGCCAAAGCGAGACCTCATCTCTAAAAAAAGCTGGGCGTTGTGGCGGGCACCTGTAGTCCCACCTACTTGGGAGGCTGAGGCAAGAGAATCACTTGAGCCCAAGATTTGAGGTTGCTGTGAGTGATGATGCCAGAGCACTCTACCAAGGGCAACAAAGTGAGACTCTGTCCCCCCAAAAAACACAAAAAAACAAAGTCAACAAAAATGAAAAATTAAAAAACAAATTCAATAAAAACCCAGGCATGAATGAACATTTTTGTGAACTCCGGGGTTCTCCCAGATACAGATAGGAATTTAGTGCCCTGGGCCCAGCAATCGACATCCTTTAACCTGTGTCTCTGTACCACCTTTTCCCTCTTTCTGCTCTTTTACGCACTGCTCCTTCCTGGACAAACTGCCTCCTCTTTCCAATCAGGCCACCTTAGGTGTTGGCTGCTTAGCTGGTTTGAGTGCCCCACCCAGCCTGACTCTGGGCTTATTTTAGGGTCCGTCACTAGGACAGGAGACCCCTAGAAGAGCCCATGATACATATTTACTTCTTATGCCAACTCTGTTGCCCCAAATGCTCACAAAAAAATGAATGAGGAATGTCTATTTTGGATGCAATTTCAGTAAAGTGGCATTTTAAAAATATTAAACATTTTAGATTTGGTATAGACCACAAACTATGATTCCATAAATAATTTTAAGCTCTGTGAATCAATCAGACTGCAGTTTCAGGTGCTGCAATCAAGTTCATCAACATCTCTTGTGCTAAGGTTGAACTGAGTCCTTGAGGTTAAGCTTTTGTCATGAAAATGGGACCAGGTCAGCCATCAGCAGAAGGAGAGACTGGTGCATTGTGAAAGGAGAATGAAATGTACTCTCCCATTAACTGTGTAAACTAGCTTTGTGACCTTAGGTAAGCCACTTTTCTGCATTTTTTTCTTCCCTGTAAGATAAGACTCTTTGGAGTTCTTCCAGTGGTTGGCCCCAGAAAGTGCCATGTCAATCAAATGAGATAGTGGATATGGGAGAGAGTTTCAAAAATTATTTTATTTTACATAAGGAATATTATATACACAATAAACAATTTCCATTAAGCTAGGAGCTGAGTCACTCAGGCTGGCAGTGAGGCAAAAGATTAAGGAGAAAAGATCATGGCAGATCTAGACGTGATTCTTAACTGAGTCATTCTCCTTGGGCCCTCCCATTGGAACGAGTCAATGGAGGGTGACTTTTGGAGGGCACGTCAGTGGAGCAGTAGGGGAAGGAGAGGGTGGCACTTTTGTCCAGGGGGGTGACTCAGGAGGTAGAAGGTGAATATATTGGAAGGAGGCATAGGCTGTCAGCTGAGCACACTCCCATCAGTGAGAATTATGGATGCTGACCTGCACTGCACACCTGCTATAAGCAAGGCACCAAGCTTGCTGGTGGGGATTCAGTCTACATGACACAGTTCTTGCCCTTGGTCATATAACAAAGTCCAGTGAAATGAATGTTGTAAATGAGATGTGCTCTTGTCTGTCTTAATCTGTGTGTGCATTTGAGGCAAGCTCAAAACACCACCCTAGGAAGGCACCTGGGGCTGGCCCTTCCTGTGTATTGGAGAGTTAGATATTCCCATCTGGGGGCTGAGCATGTGATGAAGAAGTAAAGCAGGGTGGGGACAAAGCAGGATGTCAAAGTAGAGGTCTGCTTGAAAGATCTCATGAGTAGGGACACTACTTGGTCACCAAATGTGGCACAGATAACCTTCAGGTTGGCCTGGTGAAAGGAAGTCAAGAGGTCACTTTCCATTCCTGCTTCCAGGCAGGGTCCTGAATTCCATGATCACTAATCCACTAACTAATTCACTTAAGCCCTCAGTGTTTCTACGTCTACTTGTGTAAAATACAGATTATGATATCTACCCTTTGGGAATGCTGTAACAATTAATACAGTACTAGAGGTCAGGTACGTGGATGAATTCATGACTTCCATGCCAGATTTTTCTACAGAGCTGGTACTGCCTCAATTATTGTCTTCTGGAGGTTAATGTAGGTAGAAGGAAGTTGATTTTAATAATACAGGACTGACAAGGAAGTTCGTGAACTTGCATTGTTTAAGCACCTTGGTAAGGTTTCATAACCTTGGCATATCAGTGTCTCACATCTTTGTTTGTGGCAACATGTGGCAATGACTTCCTGAGTGGTGTTCATTATCATTGTTATATATTTTTGCGTGTTGTCATAAGAATGCTAGAGCTTGAATTAGAACAGTGAATAAAGATTAAATTTCTTTTTAAACTTGGCAAGAATGAAGGTGAAATCAAGGAAATGGCAGTGTGCACATGTATTAAACATTTTTTTGAGAGGTAAGAAAGAGTCACTGACAAACAGAAGTCAAGTGGTGGCCAGTAATGAGCAGAACTGATGAAAACAGTGGAAAAATTCTTCAAATCATGCATCAGAATTGTCAGCTGACTGTGAGAAGCATAACAGACCAAGTAAACCTCTACAGAGAAACAGTATGGAAAATCTTAACTGAAAATCTTGGCTAACAATTCATGAGTCTTGCATCATGACAATGCACCAACTTACATGGCACCATCTGTGAGCAAGTTTGTGAGTAAACAAATAACTGTATTAGGACACCCTCCCTACTCACCTGATTTGGCCCCCAGTGACTTTTTTCTTTATCGAAAGATAAAGGAAATATTGAAAGGAAGACATTTTGATGACATTCAGGACAGCAAGGGTAATATAACAGCTTTGATGGGCATTTCAGAAAATAGTTCCAAAATTGCTTGGAAAGCATGGACTAGGCACTGGTGTCAGTGTATAGCTTCCCAATGGAAGTATGTTGACCATAGTGGTATTTAGCAGTGAGGTATATAATGCTTTCTCCAGGATGACTTTATAAATTTAAATTGTCAGACCATGTGCTTTTCTACCAATTACAGACCTTCATTTTTTTTTTATTGAATCATAGCTGTGTACATTATTTAAATCATGGGGTACAGTGTGCTGGCCTCACATACAATCTGAAATATTTTCATTCGCCTGTTCGACATAACCTTCATGAGATTTTCTCGTTTACTGTGTGAAAACATTTGTGTTCTGCATTTAGTAGGTTTCTCCTGACCCTTCAAAGATGCACCTCAAGTGTGATCCCACACTTTATCCTCTCTCCCCCCACCTTCTCCCCCCCTTCCCTCCCTCTCCTCTTTCCCCATCTTCTTGTGCAATAGCTGGGTTGTAGCCTTCACATGAAAGATATAAATTTGCTTCATATTAGGGTTGTATACATTGGGTACTTTTTCTTCCATTCTTGAGATACTTTGCTAAGGAGAATGTGTTC